>CAKNXH010000217.1:0-26109 GCA_932178445.1 Andricus quercusramuli | reverse complement strand
GCGAAGCGCGCGATGAGAATGTGCCCGCGAAGCGGGCAGATTTTTTTTTTAATTTTTATGGGGACACCCCCCAAATTTGTTCGAATCCACCCAAAAATAAATCCATTTTTTTGTTTTGAAGAAAAATGATATTTAGGGGTGGCGCAAGCCCCATGAAGTTTACCATGTATTTCCCATAAGAAAAAAAGACGTTTTTGTAAATCTTATTCAGAATCCTCAATATTATCTCAATCGAGTTCAAACTCAACATTTCTCTTCATAATTAGCCATAGAATACGAATAAAATATCACTTTTCAAATACCAACACCATAAGTCTGTTTTATAGGGTCCCAAAGAAACCCCATAAGTAAAAAAATGGTTTTCGCGAGTTTTTGGCGCTAATTATGATTTTGTTGTGGTTTTTTTGATGCGAATTGTTTCTGATACATAAAATATTGCTTTATACTGAAAATTAGATATTTTCATGAATTGTTTAAACAATTTATTATTGTTTTTAGCAATTTGCTCACAGAATGGAGTTAGAAAGACGCGGTTTTTTCACAAATTTTCCATTCTTTGTTCAATTTTTAATTAGAGGGAAATGATAGTTCATCAATGTTAACAATGTTGATTGTTTAAACAATTTATCATAATTATTAATAATATTATATTTGAATAATGCTAGAAAGATGCGCTTTTTTTTAATTTTTGGCTTTTTGCCCAATTTTCATTTGGAGTGAACTGATAATGAATTGAAGTTAACAAAATAATTGTTCAAACAATTTATTATCATTGTTAATAATATTCTATTTTCTTAATTGGTAGAATGTTGTGGTTTTTTCTGAAATTTTCAACTGTTTGCTTATTTTTTATTAGGCGTGACTCAATAATCAATCAGATTCAGCAAAAATAGTTGTTTAAACAAATTATTATTGTTTATGACTATGTTCATCTATATCGATTGCGCCTGATATTTGCGGTTTTTGGACAATTTTTACCTTTCTGTCCTTTTTTCACTTAGTGAGGTAATAATTAAATAAAGTTAACAAAAAAGTTGTTCAAACAATTTAATATTGTTTATAACTATCTTTTCTTATATAAGTGGTAGAAAGTGGCGGTTTTTTCCAAAATCTTTCACTTTGTTTCACCTGCTTAATTATTAACAATTAATAAATAAACATTAGAGAAAACCATATTTTAAATAATCTCTTTCCTTTTCGTGAATATATATTTTCCTGAAATAAAACAGATACTTAAAATTCTTTGTTTTTGCCTCTTGTGTAAAATAGCTTTTTTCCTTTACATTAATTCTTTTAAGCATTTGTAAAAGAGCAAAAATAATTCACTTAAAAGAACAATACCTTTTGAAAAATAATTTTTGTTGTGGTTGACTTATTACTTGTTCATAAATAAAACGGCGATGCAAAGTGAAAGATTTTAGAATAAACCGCCACTTTCTAGCACTTAACTGAGAATAGATAGTTATAAACAATATTAAAGTGTTTAAACAACTTCTCTGTTAACTTTAATTAATTATTAACTCAATAAGTGGAAAAAGGACAGAAAGGTAAAAATTGCCAAAAACCGCAACTATCAGGCGCAATCGATATAGATGAAGATAGTCATAAACAATAATAATTTGTTTAAACAATTATTTTGTTAACTTGAATGCACTATTACTTCACTCGAAATGAAAATTAAACAAAAAGCCAGAAAATGAAAAAAAAAACCGCATCTTTCTAGCATTATTCAATTAAAATATTATTAATAAGTATAATAAATTGTCAAAACAATTATTTTGTTAACTTGAATTCATTATTACTTCACTCCGAATGAAATGTGGACAAAAAACGAGAAATTTCAAAAAAATACCGCATCTTTTCAGCATTATTCAAATATAATATTATAATTAAGTATAATAAATTGTCTAAACAATTATTTTGTTGAATTGAATTTATTATTACTTCACTACAGATGAAAATTGGACAAAAAGCCAGAAATTTTAAAAAAATCTGCATCTTTCTAGCATTATTCAAATATAATATTATTAATAATTATAATAAACTTTTTAAACAATCACTATTGTTAACATTGATGAACTATCACTTCCCTATAATTAAAAATTGGACAACAAATGGAAAATTTCTGAAAAACTGCGTCTTTCTAACTTCATTCTATGAAAAAATTGCTAAAAACAATAATAAATTGTTTAAACAAGTCATTAAAATATCTAATTTTCAGTATAAAGTCATATTTTATGTATTAAAACCAATTCGCATTTAAAAAACCGCAAAAAAATCATAATCAGCGCCAAAAACTCGCAAAACCCTATAAAACAGACTTATGGGGGTGATATTTGAAAAGTGATATTTTATTCGTATTCTATGGCTAATTTTAAAGAGAAACGTTGAGTTTCAACTCGATTGAAATAATATTGAGGATGCTGAATAAGATTTACAAAAACGTCTTTTTTTCATATGGGAAATACATGTTAAACTTCATGGGGCTTGTGGCACCCCTAAATATCATTTTTTTTTTTCAACAAAAAGAAATATATATATTTATTTTTGTGTGGATTCGAACAAATTTGGGGGTTGTCCCCATACAAATTCGAAAAAATATTTTGGACCACCCTCACAGTAAATCCCAGGGATATTATTTATCTGATGTTAGATAAAAACGCTGCAAACAATTGAAAACTACAATTATCCGACGGCGGATAATTTTTATCCACCTCCCGATAAAAATGATCTGCAATCGGATAATTGTATTTTTCAATTGTTTGCAGCGTTTTTATCCAACTTCAGATAAATAATATCTCTGGGATTTACTGTGCTAGTGTACATTTAACATATCAATATTTTGAATAAAATATATTTCCCAGCTGTGTACCGGTACAAAGTGTTTGTACATCTCACCATGTACGAATGCAAAAAATAAGCAGATTTTTTACGATAATAGAAGAATATATTGTTTCAAGTAAAATTCATGTGTAAACTATATTAAATTCAATAAAAAAAACTCCTCAAATTCTTTCCATTTGAAGTCTAAATATTGCATTTTTAACAAGATGGATGAATTTCAAAACAAATGGTTGAATTTCCAACTAAAAAGATGAATTTTCTACCAAAAAATACGAAATTTCAACAAAATACATATTCAACAAACAAAATTCCTAACAAAAAAAAACACGAATTTTTAACATAATAGATCATTTTTTAAACAAAGATATGAATTTTCAACTGAATAGTTAAATTTTCAATCAAAGTGCTGAATTTGCAACTAACATTACGAATCTTTAACTGAAATAGTTGAATTATAATCCATAAAGATGAATAATATCAACTGAAATGATGAATCTCTAACCGAAATATTTAAGTTTTCAACAAAGATTAATAATAATCAATGTTCTTCCAAAATATTTAACTCAAAAATATAATTATCATCCAAAAATGGAAAAGTGAAATTTCAAGTTGAACAATCAATTTGCAACCAACAAAAAAACGAATTATTAACAAAATATTTTAATTTTTCAACCAAAGTGACCAATTTTCAGCTGAAATAAAGAATCTTCAACAGTAATAGTTGATCTTCAAACCAAAAATTTGAATTTTCAATTAAAATTATGAATCTTTAAGTGGAGTAGTTGAATCTTCAAGCAAAAAGATTCTTTTTCTACTAAAAAAGGCGAACTTTCAAATAAAAAAATATGAATTTTGAACGAAAAATTAAATAGCTAACTGTACTGTTACACAAAATAATTTCAATGGGATGAGTTTTCAACTAAAATGATGAATTATTCAAATCGATTGTATACTTAATTAAATTTGTAATTGAAAAAATTAATTTTAAACTAAAGAAAAAACGAATTTTCAACATAATAGTTGAACTTTCAACTAGAATAGCTGAATTTTCGGTTAAAAAATCAAATTTCAACAAAATAATTAAATTCTCAGCCAAAAAGATTAATATAAAACCAAGATGATTAATTTTCTATCCAAAAAGACGAAGTTTCAACAGAATAAGTGAATTTTCATTTAAAAAAAGATACATTTCTAAAAAAATTGAATAACTGAATTTCCATTCAGAAAAATAAAACAAACTTTAAAAATAGAAGTTAATTTTTTAACAAAGGCGGTGAATTTTTAATTTAAATCATGAATCAATCAAGGTATTACAGAAAATTTAAATAAAACTCTTGAATTTTCAGGCAAATGATAAATTTTTTAACAAGTAAGTTTGATTATAAAAAGAATGAAAAAAACAAACAATATAAATTTTCAACAAACAATAAATAATAGTTGAGTTTTCTCTTAAAAAAATTAATTTCCAACGAAAAAAAGAAAGAATTTTCAACTGAACAGTTAAATCCAGTAATATAAAGCTACTCTCACAAATGAAAATACTTTGTTATTCAATTTTATATAACATTCTTCAAAAATGGTAGCATTGCTCTCGAAAAACTTCCCGAAATTAACGAACAAGTCCCTGTCATTTTCAGGTTATTCCAGGTATATAAGAATTCCCTGACAATTCCAAGTTTTCCAGGAGAGTGACACTATGGTGGTCCAAAAATGCATTGAAAATTTGTTCCGAATTTTCATGCATATTGCCCCAAAATTTCTTTAAAATCATAAACAAATAAACGCTTTTTTTCTGAGAAATGATATTTCGAGGTTCCGCAAGCTCCGTGAAGTTTAACACGTATTTCCCATAAGAGAAAGATACGTTGTTGTAAATATTATTCAGAATCATTAAAATTAGGTGAATCGAGTTGAATTTCAACATTCCTCCTCACAATTAGCCGTAAGATACAAATAAAAACCTATTTTTTTAAATACCGCCCCATAATTCTACGTTATAGGGTCCCAAAAAAACCCATGGGTTGGGGTTTGCGAATTTCTGGCACTAATTATGAATTTTTTGCAGTTTCTTAAATAAAAATTGTTTCTAATAAATGAAATACTACTTTCTACTGATAATTAGATGCTTACATACATTTTTTCAACATTTTATTATTGTTTTTAGCCATTTTATATTAGAATGGAGTTAGAAAAATTGTTTATAACTCTGAAATTTTCAACTTTGTTTTGGCTTTTTGGTTATGAACAAATAATTGATAAACAATAAAGAGAATCGTTTTCAAATAATCTCTTTCTTTCTTGTGTATATATTTTTCTGAAATGAAACAGATATTTGAAATATTCTTCAAATTTTCTATAAGGATCATATTAAATGTAAATTTTCCTTGAAGTAGTTGCTCAGCCTTTTTGTTTAAATTAATAATAATTTTTATTATTTGTTCCTAACTAAAAAGTCAAAGAAAAGTTGAACATTTCAGAAAAAAACACTCAAATATCTAGCATTACTTTAAGAGAAGTAAGTTATAAACCATAATAAATTGTTTGAACAAATATTTTTGTCAACTTCCTTTAATTATTAGTTCCCTCTAAGAGTCTAAGTGAAGGATAGACAAAAAAAATTGAAATTTCATAAAAAACCGCAATTTTCTAACATTATTCAAAGAGAATAAACTTATGGGGGTGATATTGATAATGTCGTATTCTATTCGTATTTTTTTTCTATCTGTAAGGGAAATGTTGAGTTTCTACTCAATTCACTTAATATTGATGATTTCGAATAAAATTAATAAGAAAGTTTTTTTTCTTATGGGAAATGCGTCTTTAACTTCATGCGGCTTCCGGAAACGTCTAAATATCATTTTTTTCCAACAGAAAAAGACATTTATTGTTTCGTGGATTCGAACAAAGGCGGCAATATGCATAAGAATCCGAGAAACAAATATTAGCACCGCTCTAGTATACACCCTGTAATAATTACATACCTAAAAAAATCTACTGAATTTTAAACGCGATGATATAAAATTCTGATTTAAGAGACTTAAAATTCACGAATCTAAATTGATATTTCACTTCTATTGTAAAGTTGAATATAAATAACACACAGAAAATAAATACCAATGTCTTTGAGCAGCTGAAATCCATTCAATCTGTGCGGACGCAAAAAAAATCGCAAGTATTATGTAATACGTTTGATTGAAAACAAGCTCGATCTCTCTCATCAATAAGTATGGGAAAGCAGCACTAATTTCGATCAAATGTATAATCTCGCTATGCTTATGTAAAATGCATCTATACTCTCATTGGACTGAACCTCTAACTTCCTTTACAAATCGCGCATAAAATTTAAGTCGCAGAAGTCGTATACAAAATACTCAAAATAAATAAAACATAGAAAACTAGTTTGTTATTTGGTTTTTTGATTCTGGCAGAGGAAAAACGCACAACTCGAAACATAAGAGTTGCGCAAATATTCAATAGTGTAGAATGGGTCGTTATATGACAATGCGATTTTCAGAACACCAATTATTTTTAGAAAGGGACCCCAGACTGATAATAACATCCAACTGAAAAGTTTATGCCCGCGGAAACAAGTAGCTGAGTTTTTAACTCGACAAGAATGTTTTACACTCTACAGGCGCGGATCCAGAGAAGTGACCTGGGAAAATTTTATGCTCAAAGATAATGGTGCACGACGATACGAGAATTTAAAATTTTTTTGATACATTTCGATCGGTTGGAAAATAAATTTTGTATTGTTTTCTTTTGTCAATGATATATCGGCTTGAGTGAAATACCGAACGATTACGAACAATATTGTCGGAACATCTCGGAAATACACAATACATCTTCTTTCTTCAGAAGTTCCTGATGATGGAACATTATCGAAAAAATTATAGTGTGTTCCAAAATTTTGATTTTCAGTTTCTAGTCATTTCAAATAGCCTTATATATTGCATAAATAAATTTTCGGTTGCAAAGGTCAAATAAACAAAAAAATAGATTTAAATTTAAATTGACTACGTTTCAGACGCTATCTGGTCCCTTTTCAAGCCTGCAGTAAATATTATAGAAAATTAATTGAAATTAATGAATACATACTTTAAATAAAACATAATGATAATAACGAAAATATAAGTTTAAGAACATTTTATGAATAATCATAAAAATAAAAATAGTAGTCATAAAACAGTATAATGAATACAATTATAATTTGTTTATTAATGTTAGCATTAGTAACCATTAGTATCACTGAGAAAATAAAGCAATTCAAAATCATGTCAAACAAAATTTGGTAAGGTGAGGTTAAGTTACAAAATTGCATAAATAAGGTTCTAATTACACATGGTTGCGATTCAAGCTAAACAAAAATGGGATTAAATATTTTAAAATAAATTCACATTTTTTATGAAGCAGAACATTTTTGAAGAGTAGAAATGCGTTTTCACTAAATCATCCATGAGAGGTCAATTAGTACATCCTCAAAAGCATTGAATATGGACAATAATCATAAAGAACTCAAATCAGAATACCATTATGAATAAAATCGTGAATTAAAATTAGTTTTCACATGATAAACTATAAAAACTGGAAGTCTGAGATTCTCATACCTAAGATTAACACATTTCTTTTCTTTGCTAATGAAGAAACATCTAATAGATCAACGTCTATTTAAATTTTGTTCACAAGCTAGAAGTTTTGGATGTTGAAAATCAAAATCATGTACAATCTTAATCTAATGTCTTTCAAGTACCGTAATATCATCTATATTTGAATTATGATGTCGATGTTATTTAATGATCTACCTTGTGTCCAATGTAACACTGGTCACAGTTTAAACAGCCGAACAAGTGAACAATATTTTCTTTATGTGTTGTCTATTCTGGCTTTGAAAAATCTATCAATCAAATTAAGTGGATAACCATTACTAGTCAAAAATTTTTGCACTAATTTGATGTTCTGAATTGTAAGGAAGGTAATTTAATAGCTCTATCTACATTGGTCTAAAAATTATCCCTTCCTTTTGTGACCATGCTCTCTAAATCTGAATTAGTGAAAATTTCACTAATTAAATTAGTAAATATATGGTTCTCTAACAAAATAGTAATATTTTGAGGTTTGACCAATTGTGTCAGAAGTGTCAGAAGCGAATGGAAGCGGTCTCGAATTGTTGAATTGTGGTGAATGAATTTATGAATCAAAGGATTTATACTGGTGTTATTGAGTAAGTACATAATGATCAACTATATTATATATTATTATAATCAATAAATTGTAATATTATAACTATTCTAATATATAATTCAATTTGAGGCTAGGGTAATCAAAACAACAATCAAAGAGTTGGCAAAGGAATTGTGCGAGGACAGAGATGTCTCACTAGATGAAGATTCTGCAAAAATTTTGATAGGTATGAAAACATTATTATTAACAAAGTTTTAGAATGCTCTTATCAGGGTTTTGACACTGAATGTCGATTTTAACATTCGCAAGGCCATTTACAGGGTGGTTTGTTTTTTAATCCGGAATTCAACCCATTTTTAGAAGAAAAATCTATCTAATCACTTGAAATATCTCAAATTTTATATTTTTCGATGATATAATGCAATTTAAAATAATCTTTCTATCTTTTATCTTCTTTGAAAAATTATTCACGAGTTTAAAATAAGTTCGATTCCAACTTGTTATTTTAATGTTAAGTTAAGTTATTAACTTTTTAAATTAATTTAGAGAGAGCTAAATTTGAAGTTTGACAATTACAATTTTGATTGCATTAAAAAAAAAAAAATTATTTGAAAGTGAAATTTTTGAATTTTGGTGTATAAATAAAAATGGAACACTTATTGGTTTAGAAAAACTTCAAATAATTTTAAGAGGCACTTTAAATTATTCCAAGAATTGTGAAAGCTTTCATAAGAATAGCAACTTTTTCTTAAGATTGCTAGCAAAATTCAGAATTTTTTTTTATTTGAAAAAAATTAATTTTAGGAAAATATTCCAAAAGATTAATCAATTATTTCACAGTAAGTGTGACATCTCATAGTATACGCTATTGCGATTCCTTCTTACTTAAAACATTTTATTTTAATTTTAGCTATCCACCTGATGAAGCAAAGTGGGCTTTAGCTAAGAATATTGTGCAGGAATTTCCCACATTGAAGGGTAAAACCAGTGAATTTGGATGCGTGAGTTCGATTGTTTTTTATAGTAAGAAGAAATAATTCTAAGAAATGATTCCTTTTGTTCAAAAATTCAACTGTTTTGTTGAAGATTTGTCTTTTTGGGTTGAGAATTCATGTAGAATTCAACATTTTTGGTTGAATTCAACTGCTTTTGGTAAAAAATCAAAATCTCTTTTGGATGAAATATCAACCGTTACACTCTTTCTTAAAAATTCATCATTTTTGGTTGGAAATTAAACTACCTAGTTGAAAATGGAACTACTTCGTTAAAATTTTGTTGTTAATGATTCGTCATTTTGGTTGAAAAATCTTTTTGTTTTAATCAAAATTTAATTATTCAGTTAAATATTTTTTTTGCTATTAAATCTATTTTTTCTCATCTACAAAATTTAATTATTCTGGAAAACTATTCTATTTGGAATTGAATTATTTGGTTGCAAAAATTTGTTTTTGCTTTGTTAGAAAATTTTAATATTCTATTTTTATTTGAAATTGTTTTTAGTTAAAAATTCATGTATTTTGTTGGAAAATTGTCTTTTTTGTTAGAAAATTCACCTTTCTGATTGAAAATTTCACTATTTGGTTGAAAATTAATTTTTTGGTTAAAGATTCATCATTTTAGTCAAAAAGTAAACTATTTTATTGGAAATGAGATTTTTAAATTAAGAAAATCTATTGTCTTGACTAAAAATGGAACTATTCCATTTTCTATCAAAAATTTATCTTTTCTGATAAAAATTCAAAATTCTTTGTCAAAAAATCATATGTTTGGTTGGAAATTCACTTCTGTATTGAAAATTGAAGTATTATATTTTTGGTTAACAATTGAACTTTTTTCCAATTTATTTTTGTATTTGTTAAAAATTGATCTTTTTTAGTTGAAAACTCATGTATTTTTGGTATAAAATACATCCTTTGATTAAATATCTCACTATTTGGTGAGATTTAATTTTTCTCAGTCGAAGATTCATTACTTCAGTTAAGAAATCATTATATAAACTGAACATGTAACTATTCCATTTTTGATTGAAAAGTCCTCTTTTTGGTTTGAAAATCAGTCTGTTTTATTTGAGAATTCAACTAGTTTTTTGAAAATTTGTATTTTTTGTTGAATTTAACTGTTTTCGATTTAAAATATTACACTCTTTGTTAAGAAATAATATTATTTTTGAAGATTAATCATTTAGAACGGCCAGAGAAAATGAAAAATTGAACAGGAAAGAGTCAGGGAATTTAAAAATTTGAATTTTGTAGCAACCCTGTAATTTATATTATTGTGATTTTTTGTCCCTCACGAATATTGTATTTGTAGGAACACTACTCCGACAGAAGAAACTGGACTGGATTCATTGAATATAAACTGATAAATGCTCGCAGAAAGTTGTCAGAAGACGAAAACAAATATAGAAAATTGAAACCTAGAGTAAATCCAACCCCATTCATGCTTTCGACATATTATTTAATTTTCAATTCGTCTTTAATGTACACTACGCAATCTCTTCACGTTACTTTTATAACTTCATATAATTTTACTTATATGAAACCACGACGACTGCTGTAAATGAACTTACATGAATTTATAATAGTGCATATTTTTTGTATTTCACCATTTTTGAGAATCTTCTGTCAATTTATATTGATTTTGAAAATATTAATTTTGTCACTAAAAATTAGTGCATTTTAACTATTCAATTAGTGAATTTCCACTATTCAATTAGTAAACACTGTAGCGGCACGGAATACTAATTGCTTAGTGGAATTTTACTAATTTTAATAGTGGACAATTTCCACTAATCAAATTAGTAGTTTTCTACTAATCGTTAGTGACCGTCTTCTCTCTAATTGAATTAGTAGAATTTCACTATCAATTAGTGCAATTTCACTAGTTCAGATTTAGAGAGTGGATGTTGTGATAAAACGTACAAATATCTACCATAAAAAGTTTTTTTGTTATACCAATTTGTTAAAAGAGTTTCATTATCTGTTCTAGTGACCGAAACATCTAAAAAAATAAGTATGGAGTTTACTTCTTCTTCATATGTAAATTTAAGATTTGAGTCATAACTGTTGAAAATATCTTAAACTTCTTGTAGTTTTTAGGAATGATCATGAAAATATCATCAACATACCTTTCATAACAAGGCACATTAAAACTGAGTGAAGATAAAGAATCAATTTCAAGAGCTTCCTTTAGTATTTGAAGCAATCAAGTCCCATCTATTTTTGATGAATTGCCGAGCTAAATCTATAGGAATAGTAGGAAACAAGTTAAGAAAATTCAGTGACACAAGAATGTAATGTTTTCGCATTTTTAATTTTTTGGGCAATTAACAAAATCCCAGCTATCGTTTGCATGGTACTCTGATTTTCCTGTTATCAGTCTTAAATGGTCAGAAAGGAACTTAGCTAATTCGAAGGTAGGACTATTTATAGTGGACACTATTATTCTTAAAGGATTTGCCTTTTCATGCTCTTTAGGTAGTCGATATGCTCTAGGGATAGTAGAGGAATTTGCTTTTACTCTTTAGCTTCTTCAGAGGATATGTACGATTTTTGATCTCATCTATCAATAATAATATTATTAGACTTTCCCGTATAATCAAATTTCACTTCTTTAAATTTAGCTTCATCTGATAGTAAATTTAATATTTGATTAATACACTGAGTTCTACTTATTGCAACAGTTGGGTTACCCTTATCTACTCTAAGAAACATGATATCAGGATTATCTTTGACAAGTTGTATTGATATACTAAAATCTAAGTTGTCTTGAAATTTTTGTTTGTTCAAAGCTGATCAATTGAGAATATGTTGAATAGTCTCAGAGCATTGCACTCTCAATTAATTTTGTATATCCAGAAAAAATTTCGAATTCCCAATTCAATTGAAGCTATGAAATCTTTTGAAGAGAAATATTGTTGTTAATAGAGCTGCAAATAAACCCTGAGCCTAAAGATACAATTCTAACAACTTCATCGGGTGTTGTAACATCAGTTAAATTCTTGTACCAAATTTTCGGAATTTCAAACATTATATTTTGTCGCAAAATTGTTCAGGGTTCTACAGTATCAAATATTTGTGTTAAATGCGTTTTAGTTTAAGAAGGAACTCATTATATTTGAGATTAGCGAATATTACAAATAGTTGCATTCCAAAATGGAATCTGATCTGTTGAAAAAAACCTCTAGTCGGACTCGGCAGGATTGAAAAGGGACGACATAGCATCCGAAACGTAGCCAATTTGAACTTAAATTTATGTATTTATTTATTTGGCTTTTGGCCCCAAAAATTTATTTACTCATCAAAGAAGGGATCGAAACTGAATAAGAATGGTTTAAAAGCCATATATTTTTTTTTTAATTAAAATTTACTGTGAATAAGTGACAGTGATTGTGCCTGCTAATTCGACGATGAGGCAATACTTCCGATTGATGCTAAGAACAGAAGACGTTATTTGATGGCTAAAGTTGATGAAATTGATCATACACATGAAGAAATCATTAGGAAAGATTTATCATTCATTACTTGAAATAAAATTTTTAACATGCTTACGATGAAATGGACTTTTTTATTTTAAATTCTAAAACTGAAACAGGAAAAATTAATTTAACATTATTGATTCCATTCCTTGAAGATTTGATTCTTTAATAGTTCTATCATCATCAATCGCATGCTATGCACGTATCTAGTTTTTCGATTTAAGGGTAAAAATAATTGTTAGCACAAAATAAAAATTCTGAATAACTATTTATTTGGTAAAAGGTGTTGAACTTTCAAATTAGAGCTAGAATTAGATTCTGAGAGCTGAGAACAAGAAAATAAGTATTATCAGTTCGTTTATAAATTTATATAAATATAATTTTCCTATGATTCTTGAGACAATTCAAAAATATTTTTATAGATTGCAGTTGCGTCGAAAAAGAATCTGAAAACTGTTAAAGACATTTTTTCAATTCACAGGATTTTATAACATATTGGAAAAAATTCGAGTCCGCTCAAAAGATATTTGGAACTTCTAGAAGTTTGGAAGACATTTGAAAATATCTTATATTTGTTGTTGATTTTAAATCAATCCATGACGATTATTATATTTTTCAAGTATAGCAAAAATTTTCGGAAATCATTATTTATCATTAACCCGAAGAGGGAGCATAAAAAAGTTGAAACGGTTTTCCACTAGTTAAAAAAATTTTCAAATTCCGTGTATAGAACTGAGCAAAATCGGCATTTGTCTATCAAAAAATGATATAGATGAGCAACAATAACAAATAGCACGATGTTGAGAATATTGCTGTTAAATGCATAAATTTTTCACCATCATGATGCACCTGAAATTTTCATCAATTTTTCATAAATAGTTTACGAAAGAATAATTAGTTCATGAAATGATACAGAAATGCCCAACCGCACATTGTGAATGAACAAATGCATTTTTCTCAAAAAATTGTATAACGTGACTTAATACAAATGAGTAGATTATTTTTCAATACTAAGTTTTAATTTTTCTTTTAGCGTCAAAAATCATAGGCTCACTTGGGAAATTTCTACTCAATTATATAAACAATTTTTATAAATAAATGGATATTTTCACGATTTTTCAGGCATAGGCTTTATTTTCTTGCGGAAATTACTTCAAATGTCTTGTCAAAGACTCCTTGCTGTTATATTTTTCATAGTGACAAAAATTGCTACTTTTATAAACAATTTTCGTGATCAAATAATTTGAAATATATGACGGCATAGAGTTATAATGTGGACAAATTTTTAGTTAATTCAGACAAGATGTCGGTTTCGCCACCCTATAGATCCGCGGATGACGCGGCTATGTTGGATGCTTTGGAATAAAAATGCGTAATCGATTTTACGACTTGACTATTTCACACAGTATAGAAACAAAAAATCGATGCCGGTTATAAATAAAAGAGGTATAAAACTTTTTTTCATTTTCCGCCAGCATGAGAATGTACTTTATGCAACTGGGGCAAGGTATATTGCTAGCCATTGGCACTTATATTGCCTTAATGACGTAGTAAAAAATCAAAGTAATGATACAAAAACGTGTAAACTGTCAAAATTTTCGTGTTAAATGTCAACACTAAAGCAAAAAAATCTGCCCGCTTCGCGGGCACATTCTCATCGCGCGCTTCGCGCGCGGCTCGCTTCGCTCGCTAGTTTGAGCGCGCCTAGGGCGCGCACCTGTTGTATCTCGCGCTTCGCGCTCGATGATATGTTTATCTCGCGCTTCGCGCTCGATAATATGTTCAACTCGCGCTACGCGCTCGGACACATTTGCCTGACGCTTTAAGCTCGGTTCATCTTGGTTTTCGCACTTCATGTGCTTACTGTTGCGCGCTTCGCGGGCTAATGCTCTCTTAGTTAGCTTCATCGTTATGACCTGCTTTTGGTTTAATTATGTAAACTTTACATAGAAAGAGGAACTAATTTACTTAAGGTTCTATCGACCTTAAGGAATACATTCTCATCAAGACACTCGCGCTTCGCGCTCGATATTTCGTTTACAAATCATGTAAGTCTTGCGCCACGCTCGTTTCTGTTCATCGTTTAATGTAAACTCAAAAGTTTGATCGCGATCACGGCGCGCCATTTGGTTGTCGCGGTTCGCAATGACAATATTTTATGTTCAATGTTCTTCAAATAAAAATTATTAAATTTGTATTTGCTTTAAAATGAAGAAGGAACTTCCTTCACTTCGGCGTACATTTTCGTATCTGTCTAATAAAAAATAAATCATACAATCAGAAAGATTTCTTCCAACTATCTGAAAAGGTGCCAAAAAAAGTATCTAAGTTGTTTTTGGAACATATATATGATACATTTTTGAATGATTATTGAAAAATGGACATTTGACACAAATGGGGGGAGGGGTCAAATTTTACACAAATCTAATACCTTCTCTGGATGAGAATGTAAAAATAGAATAAATTGTTCGAATTTTCAAGTACCATGAACATTAATTATTATTATACCATTAGGCCATTTCCCTTTCGGGGTAGGCGTGAATCGCACGGTTGGAAAATAGTAATGTGGGGAAGGAGATATACATGTTTTAGATGGATCTAGAATTTGCGTGTTATTTATTTAAATAACACGTTCGTCCCGCAACATTGCTCCGACCCAGGTGGCTGATCAATCTCTCTAGTGACCACCCCAAGTGAAGAGCCTCAAAAAATTATTGTGTGTGCGGTCCCTCACTTGGGCCTATAAGTGTCTAAGGTCTTTCGTTTCAAGCGTCATACACTCTACTCACATTCTTTTTATAAACTATTTGTCGCCACACTTTTCTGTCCTGGCATACTTCTATACCTTCCTTCACGTCCATGCATTTTTTCATGCGAGCTCTCGTGTTTCTATGGCTTCTTATGTATCTTCGAATATCCCGGTTTCTGTAAACTTTTTAGCTTGTTTCGCGTTTGTTTCGTTTGTTTGGTTCTATTTCTTCTCCATCCCCGCCCTAAGCTCATTTTGGAGACTAGAAGGTGATGGTCAGTATTACATTCAGAGCCCCTCATGACTCTTGTATCTTTGACGAGTTCTCTTGTCTTGTATCCACAATAACGGTGTCAATTATAATGTGGCTATTTTCTTTACGCCAGGTGTAAATGTGGATCATTCTATGTATAAACCAAGTATTTGTAATAAATACGTCCTTTTCTAAGCATAAGCTAACTAACTTTTCCCTGTTATAGCTTTTTCTTGTTGGATCCCCAGAATTTTTTAGCACCCTTTTTATATTAAGGTGGGGGAGGGGGGGGGGGGGTGCAAGGAATGGAAACCGAGAGACTCACAATTGGTTGACGTCTTATTCTGAGAAGTTCACCAGCCCTCAGCAGCGTTGTATTAGGTAGAAGTTCCCATGTTTCGATCGGCTAATTCCCGGCCAACCTCTAAACGACGAGCCAATAACTCCTTTTTTTTTTTGTTGTTTTTTACGCACAAATTTTGTTTCATCGTCATTTGTCGTATCTTGCATATTTTTGCCGTAAAATTGAATTTTTGGATTTTTAATTATTTTTTGTGCAATAAAAATGTGAATTTTCGATTTTTCGAGAAAATTCAAAAAGTCGTTATGATAATCTTGTAGGGCGTTGAAAAAGAAACACTTTTCTTGTCTCGACTTTTTTTCGTATAGTGCGTTTTTTGGCTGAAAATGTTACTTTTCGTTTCTTTTTTTGGATTTTGAAAATGCCGTAACTCTGAAAATTTTGATTTTATCAAAAAATGTTATTCAAAATAAATTGTTTGAATTTTCGATGACTATAAGCGGCCGTACATATGATTTTCAAATTTTGAAAAAAATGGTCTAAAATTATTTTATAATGT
Organism: Andricus quercusramuli; assembly: GCA_932178445.1. NCBI lineage: Eukaryota > Metazoa > Arthropoda > Insecta > Hymenoptera > Cynipidae > Andricus > Andricus quercusramuli. The sequence goes on along the minus strand of CAKNXH010000217.1, from coordinate 9,745 downwards.
CCTAACTTTTTTAATTTTCATCGAAAATGGCTGGTTAACGAACTCGATCTCTCTTTTTGGTCCCAAAAACTGTGTGCGAAAGCACAATCCAATCCGATTAGTCTTTCAAAAGTTATCCGATATACAGACGACGACAACGACAACGACAACGACAACGACAACGACAACGACAACGACAACGACAACGACAACGACAACGACAACGACAACGACAACGACAACGACAACGACGACAACGACGACAACGACAGACAGACAGACACCGACGTAAAAACCATTTTTTCTGACTCAGGGGGCCTCAAAACGTCGACATTTGATGAAATCCACGAAAGTCATTTTTCACATAAAATCAATACCTTCTCATTATGATGAGAATGTAAAAATTAATTCATTTTTAATGAATGCGTTTCCGCACCTCATTCCTTTAGAACCATTTCTTTGCTTAGATTATTTCTAAAGTCAATAACTTATTACATTAATTTTTGATCAAGATAGCCTTTTTGAGAAGAAATAAGTATGTTTATAAGTGAGAATCAATTTTTTTCATCCGTTGAATCATATATGTTTAATTAATTTTATGTTTTATTTATTTATTCCAACTAAAAAAATGACTTTATTACCATAAAAGATGATTTACTGACGAAATAGTTCAATTTCCAAAAAAATAGTCGAATTTTTGATCAAATTGTTGAATTTTCTACCTACGAAGATACATTTTTTTAACACGAAGGATGAAACTTCAACCAAAAACAGTTGAATTTTCAATCAAATGATTGAATTTGTTGGAAAACATACGATTTTCAACGAAAAAAGATGAATTTTAAATCCGAAAATACGAGTTTTCTGTCCAAATAGAAAAATCTTAGAATTTTCAACAACGTAATTGAAGGTTTAACCAAATACTTGAATTTTTCTATTAAAAAAGATTAATTTTCAGCTGAAGAGATTCACTTTTAAGCTAAAAAATCGAATGTTTTGGAAAGCAGCATACTTTTAAACGCTCAAAGATGAATTTTCAACAAGAAATTTTATTTTCCAAAAAAAAGTTGAGTTCTTAACAAGCAGACGAATTCTAAACGAAAACTGCAATAGTTGATATTTCAACAAAAAAAAAAGTTCAAGACATTAGTTAAATTTGCAACGAAAGTTAAATTTTGAACAAAACAATTAAATTCTCAACAAAGTAGTTGAATTTTGATCCTAACAGTTAAATTATCAGCCTAAAAAGATGAATTCTCAATAAAAAATGTAGTAGTGAATATTCCAATTACAAAAGATGAAATTTCTACGAAAATAGATGAATTTTTAAAAAAGACGAATTTTGAAGAAATGCATGAATTTTCAAAAAAATAGTTGAATTTTCAAATAAGGGAGATAAATTTTCAACTAAAAATGGGAAAGTTAAATTTTCAATGGAAAAAAATTATTTCAAACAAGACAAAAATACGAATTTTCAACAAAATAATCAATCTTTCAACAACAAACATTTTTCAAAAATGATTATTCAACTAAAAGGAAAATTTTTTCAATCGAAAAAAATCGATTTTCAGTCAAGAAAGAATGAAACAATTCTTCCGAATTGTTAAACTTTCTAGCCCAAAGATTAATTTTTTGTAAAATGGTTTAATTTTCATCGCGAAAATTTACTCTTCAACAATGAATGTATTTTTAACCAGTTTCATTCTTAACCAGAAAGAAGGAATATTCCAACCAAGAAGATTTAGGTTTCCACTAAATAAGTCAAATTTTTAACAAATATAACCGAATTTCGAACAAAAATGTTAAATTTCTAACCAATGAGATGAACTTTTAACAAAAATGATGAATTTTTCAACCAAAACCAAAAATTTTCAACAAATAAAGATTTTTCAGCCAAGAAAGAAAAAGAAGTTCATTCAAATTGTTGAAAAAAAAAGCCGAAAGATGAATTTTCAAAGAGATGAATTTTCAACTCAAATTATGAATCTTCAACAAAAAATAGCATAATTGTTAAATTCTCAATCAATGTTCAAAAAGTTCTTCTTCAATCAAAATAGTTGAATTTTCAATCAAAAATATTTCTGTTGTAACATTTTTAACATAGAATATTATTTCATAAGCGAAAGAAAACAATTCCAAATTAAAATAAAAAAATGTCACATTTATTATTCTTGACAGCTATTTAAAATTCCTCTTATAAAAATTCCCGAACTTTTTCCTGACTTCCAGGTTTTCGCTGAACTTCGGTCAGCCTGTACATTGCAACAATTGCATTTTTTTCTAAATAGTAGACGAAGAAAAATAGAGCAGATCGTAAGTAATGATTGCAATTGATAATTTATTGCTGTTACTATAAAATTAAACTTTGCTGTCATGGAAATATATTATTAATGGCTGTAAAAGATACACTATAATTTTTGTTGAAATTATCGACTTTTATTTATTGCTCATGTATCCGGAAGGTGTGTCCTTTGAATCTTTTAATGTTTAATTGATAATAAAAAAAAACTTTTGCTGTGAGAAAAGACTTGCTAAGAATACATTTGAAAAAGGGTCGCCAAAATAAAAAAATTAAAAAATTAACATAAAAATTACAGAAAAGGTTTAGAAAAAAAGAAATGAAAACTAAATATTTCAAAACATTCCCTAATATTTTTAATATTTTTTATTTACAATGTTAATTTTCAAAAAGTTGACCAGACTAGACAATACAGTTTTTTAGAATTTGCATGCATATCGCCCCCAAATTTATCCGAATCCACAAAAACGTGACTGCGTTTAAATAATATTTAGAGGTTCCGCAAGCCCCATGAAGTATAACGCGTATTTCCCATTAGCAAAAAAATACGTTTTTGTACATTTTATTGAGAATCGTCAATATTAAGTGAATCGAATTGAAAATTATCATCCCTCTTCACAATCAGCTATAAAATATAAATCAATACTTAATTTTTAAATACCACCCCCATAAGTCTGTTTTATAGGGTCCCAAAAAATCCCATACAATTTTGTGGGTTTTTCGAGTTTTTGGCACAAATCATGATTTTTTTGCGGTTTTTTAAATACAATTTTCTTTAATACATGAAATTCTACTTTTTGTATAAATAAGATGTTCACATAAGTTGTTTGAACAATTTAATAGTGATAATGGTTTAAACAATGTATCATTATTCATAATAATATTCTCTTAGAATAATACTAGGAAGTTGCAGTTTTTTTCTAAACTTTTCTACTTTCGTTCGACTTTTCATTCAGAGTAAGATAATAATGAATTCTAGTTGACAAACATGATTGCTTAAATAATTTATTATTCTTTTAAATAATATTTTCTTTGAATAATCATAGTTAGTTGCGGTTTTTTCTGAAATTTTTAAGTTTTAGTCCACTTTTTCCTCAGTGAGATAATAATTAGTGCATTTTATTATAAATAATTGTTTAAACAATTTATCATTGTATATGATTATCTCCACTTAGTGTAATGCTAGAAAGTTGCGGGTTTTTCTGAAATTTTCAGCTTTACTTTGACTTTTTGGTTACGATCAAATAATAAATAATAATAATAAAATTAATTCAAACAAAAAGGCTCTTATTAAATACTTCAATAAAAATTTACGTTTAATATGATCCATAAAGAAAATTTGAAGAATATTTCGAATATCTGTTTCATTTTAGAAAAATATATTCATAAAAAAGACAGAGATTGTTTGAAAAATGATTCTCTCTGTTGCTTATTTTTATTTGTGCATAAATAAAAAGCCAAAGCAAAGTTAAAAATTTCAGGAAAAAACTGAAATTTCTAGCAATTATCTAAGAGAAGATAGTTATAAACATTGATACATTATTTAAATAATTATGGTTTTCAAATTGCATTAATTATTATCTCACTAAATGAAAAGTTGGCAAAAAGTGGAAATTTTCATAAAAAACTGCAACTATCTACCATCAATATAGGAGAAGATAGTTATAAGCAATTATATTTTGTTTAAACAGTTATGTTTTTTTTAATCCTTTAATTTTACCTCGCTCTAAGTGAAAAATGGACAAAAAGTTGAATATTTAAAAAAGAAACGCAAACTTCAAGCATTATTCGAAGATAATATTATTATAAATAATAATAAATTGTTCAAACAATTATTTTTGTTAAACTTCATTGATTATTGCCACGCTTTAACCGAAAAGTTGACAATTAGATGAAAAATTCGGAAAATCCGCGGCTTTCAACTCTATTCTGAAGTAAAATTACTAAGAACAATAATAAATTGTTTGAACAATTTCCATAAAAATCTATTTATTAGTAAAAAGTAGTATTTTATGTATTAGAAACAATTTGCATTTTTTTTAAACCGCATAAAATTCATAATTAGCGCCAAAAACACGCATTTTGCTTCCTCATATAGGAAAGATTTTCTCTAACAAGAAAAAATGAATTCCATCAATATTTTTCAAGCATATGTTTCTGTCTTTCCGAAAATCTTATTTTGAGAAATTTAGAGAGCTTATCCAAATGTCAACCAGTTTTTAGTTTACGGTAGTCTTATATTCCAAATTAAAGAAAAGTTTTCTTTGTAGAAAGAATGTTACTTTTTTTCTTGACTTTCTAAGTCGCTATTGAATATAAATCAAGAATGGTCATCGTAAGTTCGTCAATAGATTAATATACGTGTCTCGAAGACGCAAACAATTACATCAAATACAGTACTTTTATATTTCCAATACAAGAAAATTCTCTTATAAACAAGGTGAATAATTTTTTTCATTTAGTTTACAAACGATATTGGCAAGTTATGGTAGGTAATGAAAAGTTCTTCAATTGGACAATCGAAGCGTCTCGAAGACTCCAATAAATATATGATATACATTACTTATGTGTTCCTAATAGTAAAACAGTTTTCCTCATATTATAAAGATGATCAATTTATTTATTTAATTTATCAATTGGTATTACTAGATCATAAGAGATCATGGATGGCAATAGATCATTCGACGTGTCTCGAAGACGCGAACCAACATGTCAGATATAGTACTGTAGTATTCCTAATATGAGACAAAGTTTTTCTCATATAAACAGAATACATTGGTTTCATTCAAACTTCGTAAATCAATACTGATGGGTCATAATAGGTTCAACAATAGATCGATAGATAGGTCTCGAAGATGCGAACAATTGCACTAGATACAGTTTTTTTTTTTTTTAATATCAAAAAATGTTTGCTCATATAAACAGAATAAACCATTTTTTTAACTTAATAAGTAGGTACTGGTGGGTCATAAATGAATAAACAATAGGTTGATCGATGCGTCTCGAAGACGCGAACAAACATACACTACCGTCGGAAATCGTACGCACGACTCGCGTGAGCGCTAATAAAAATCACTGCTGACTTCAAACTACGATATGTCGGCGAAAAAAAGAGATGGGGCATTTTTTTAAAAACAGTTGAAAATTTCATGAAATTCCACGTCTATTGGTACCCAGCAAATATTGTTTTGGCCATCTGAAAATAGTACAGCACTTGAGAAGTTAAAAAAAAATTCAAGATTTTCTCAAATTTTCTACCTCAAATTCAACATTCTGCGCGACCTAGGAAAATTTTTTCAAAACTCTGAAAATTATATGACATCGAGCCTTAAATCTTATCTTTAATTTAAGCCAAGAAAACTTCAAAAATCTTAATGGGTGCCCGAGATATGGTTAAAAATGTTCAATCGTATCTGAGCTCAATTTGAATCGACGATCACGGTTCTCGGCCGGTCTGCTGCTCGTTTCCTTCGTTGAGGCAGGACCGAATAGGCCACGCACTAATGTGGCGCCTCTTATACTTTTGGTTCTCTTCATTAGTAATTTTTATTTCAAATTATGGTGAATGAAAAAAAATATTTATTGTTATTTGTGATTGTTGACAATTATTTGAATCTGATATTATCTCCATATTAAAGAATAGGACAATGTCCACTTAGGCGCCACCTCTGTGCGTGGCCTATTAGGTCCTGCCTCAACGAAGGAGGCGAGTAGAAGACCAGCCGAGAACCGTGATCGTCGATTAAAATTGATCTCAGATACGATTGAACATTTTTAATCATATCTCGGGCACCCATCATGTCGTCATGTCGTATAATTTTTAGGTTTTTGAAAAAATTTTCCTGGGTCGTGCAAAAAGTTGAATTTGAGGTAGAAAATTTGAGAAAATCTTGAATTTTTTTTTTGAACTTCTCAAGTGCTGTACTATTTTCAGAATGTCAAAAAAATATTTGTTGGGTACCAATAGACGTGGAATTTCATGAGCTTTCCAACTGTTTTTTGAAAAATGCCCTATCTCTTTTTTTCGCCGAAATATCGTGGTTCGAAGTCAGCAGCGATTTTTAATAGCGCTCACGCGAGTCGTGCGCACAATTTCCGACGGTAGTGTACTAAGTAGATGTCGTTTCGTTGTATTTTGACTATAAAAAAATTTTTCTCATATAAAAAAGATAAATTTTTTTTCAATCCTCCTAATTGTAGATCTAGCTCAAGAACCTACCAGAGCTAGATATCAGAGCGTCATTTTTTCCAGATTTCATGATCATATCTCTTTTAATTTTCGAGTTATATTTCGAATTATATCGAAATATTTCTAAATAATAGATTTGAAAATGTTGGTAATTACAAACCTCCTTCGATGAGGAAGCAAAACTCGAAAAATCAAATCTTTTGAATGAATAAGTGAATATTTAAATAGTACTTTGTTATCATTTTTGCATATCAATTTAGAAAATTTATATTATATGTAAAGAAAAAGTTTAGAAAAGCAATTTGCGTGAATAAGAAATTCTGTAAGTTTGTTTTCTCGTAATTGGTCATTAATACTTATTATTGTCGCACATCGTTTATAAAAAATGTATATATATTTTATTGATCGACCTTATTTTTTAAACTACACCTTCATAAATAATATTTAGGTTTAGGTTGAATGAGAAGTGGCTATAAATAAAGTGTGACTCAAATAGTTTCTCTAAGTGAAATCAGTATGCAAAATATTAATTTAAAAAATAAATGTTTCTAGTTTGGGTTTTCAAATATAAAATTTTCAAAAAATTATAGGAGCATGTGTAAGAATAGTAAGCATAGTAAGAACTTTTTCAGGCCTCTTAAATATGTGATATATATGTTCTTTTTGTTGTGCCAAAATTAAAAAAAATGTTTGCACTGGAATTTAAAAATTTATGAAACTATGAAAATATGAAAATGACAACTGGACAAGGACCAAAAATAGAATTATTTCCATACTACATGATGAAAACCAAAATGGTTGGAAACCAAAATTACTTGATTTTGAACATCTTGAATCTCAAATCGGTCAAATACTAAAAAGCTTTTTTTTCAGTTGTACAATTTCATACAATTTAAATTTAAAGTCAAGGTTTGTTAGTTTCAATCTACTATAATTTTAATTACAATTCAAAATTTTTTAATTTTAAACGTTTTTAATTTGGAAATACTTAATTTATAACAACTGTAATCAAACATTATTGAATTGAAAATTGTTCAGTAAATAATTGAAGCCGTTTGCCGAAAAAAGGCCTAAGTAGTGTTTTAGTAAAAAAGAAATGATAAAAATTGGGAAAATCTAAGAAAAAATTTTAAAATAAGTTTAAGCAAATGAAAGTACAATAACTATGAAATTAAAAAAATACAATGAATCAGAACATCCTTTACGAAAACGCATCTAAGTGATCGCAATATTTGAAAAATTAATAAAAAATTTTCATAAACGTCAGTTTTTAACCCAAAACTGTAGAATTTTCAACTAAAATAGATCAAATTTCAACGAAACAGCTAAATATCCAAGAAAATAGTTGATTTTTTTAACCAATAGATGAATTTCAACTGAAATTAAGAATCCCCAACCAATAAAATGAATTTTCAACAAATTTGATCCACTCTCGACCAAGTATAGTTGAATTTTTAACTAAAAAGATAAATTTTCAACCAAAAAGACGAATGTTTTACAAAACAGTGTAATTTTGAAACCGAAAACATTAATTTTCAATTAAAACTTAATTTCAAACCAAAAAGAATCATTTTTAACAAAACAGTAGAGATTTCGACTAAAATAAATTAATTTTCAATCAAATTGCTAAATTTTTAACTAAAAGAGACTAATATTTAATTTTCGACCTAATATACTTGAATTTGCAACTAAAGTGATTTTTGTTCAAAATAGTTGAATTTTAAGAATATGGATTTTAACCAAAAAAGTTAATTTTTAATCAAGAAGAATAAATTTTCAACAAAACAGTGGAATTTTCGACTAAAATAGATCAACTTTTAACCAAATAGCTAAATTTGCAACTAAAAAAGATAAATATTCAACCCAAAATGGAATAGTTAAATTTTTTAGTTAAAAAACTTAAGATCAAAATACAAAAAGGTGAATTTTCAACAAGATAGTTAATTTGTCAACCAAAGAGATTAATTTTTCACTGAAATGATAAATTTGATATTTGACATTTCAACAAAAACAGATTTTAATTTTAAATAAAGAAACAGTTAAATTTAAACAAAAAAGACGATATTTTCAAAGAATAGTTTAATTTTCACCAAATAGACGAATTTTCTACCAAAAAAGAATTTTGTAACTAAATAGTCAGACCTTTAATCAAGTATGATTGAACTTTCAACCAAAAAGATTAATTTACTACCAAAAAAGACGAAGTTGCAACGACATTAAAAAAATTTTAAATCAATAGCTGAATTTTAAACTAGGAAAGATGGATTTTAAACACAAAAATATGAAATTGCTACCCAAAGAAATGAATTTTGAAACCCCAAAGACGTATTTTTAACAAAAAGTTGAATTTCAACCCAATAGTTGAATTTTCAACCCGCAAAAATGAGATTTTAACAAAACGTTTAAATTTTCCACTAAAAAGAAGAATACTTTTCAACCAAAAAGGTAAATTTTCGACGAATTAGTTTTCTGACCAAATATCTAAATTTGCAACTAAAAAAGATAGACATTCAACAGAAAATAGAATAGTTAAATTGTTTAGTTAAAAAACTTAAGATCAAACCACAAAAAGGAGATTTTTCAACAGAATAGTTCATTTTTCAACCAACAAGATGAATTTTTCACTGAAATGATGAATGTAATATTTGACATTTCAACAGAAAATGATTTTAATTTTAAATAAAAAAACAGTTAAATTTGAACAAAGAAGACGATATTTTTGAAGAATAGTTTAATTTTCACCAAATAGATGAATTTGCTACCAAAAAAGAATTTTGTAACTAAATAGTCAGACCTTTAATCAAGTCCAGAAACATAAAAAATTGTTCAGGGAAAAATTAGAGAATTTGTAAAATGAAGTTTTACTGTCACCCTGAAATAATATTTTTGTTAATAATTCATTTTCCTTGTATTTATATTTCTATTTCTTTTTTTTCAGTTGCTTCTTACTGAAGACTTTTTTTCAGTTATAAATTATATTATTTTTTGAAAATTCAACATTTCTGTTAAAAAGTCATCCTTTTTGGTTGAAAATTCTACTCTTTTGTTGAAAATTCGTATTTTTGTGCTGGAAATTTAACTATTTTGTTAACTATTCAACTATTTTTGGGAGAATTTACTTGTTTAAAATTTATATGTTGGTGTTAAAAGTCAACTGGAATCTTCTTTGAATGAAAATTCAAACATTTTTTTAAAAATTTGTGTTTTTGATTAAAAGATTATTCTATTTTAGTAGAAATTTCATTTTTCTTGGATAAATATGCAACTATATGATTAAA
>CAKNXH010000216.1:437014-453977 GCA_932178445.1 Andricus quercusramuli | reverse complement strand
GAATATATAGTCCGTAAATGCGCTTTAAATAATCGGTTTTTCCTGAAAAGGCTTGAATTCGGAAATTATTTATACTAAAGAACAATAAAAATATTAAAAATGAATTATTTATGTTTTCTAAGTACATCTAAGTCAAATATGATACATATCGAGATTATTTTTTATTTTATTTAGAGAAAAAAACTTGCGTTGAATAAATAATTATACTGAAACAAAAATTGATAAATATACTCGATAAGCTTTCTTACAAATTTACTGCTGATCATTTCTAAAAAAAAAAACGTTTAAATCCATTCACAATTGCGACCTGTAGACTATTCTGAATTGTAAATTCCCGAGCCAGCGCACTGTGCAGCGGAAAAAGTAAACCCCAAAGGTTTTATTCACACTCCGGACTTTGCCTGCGCCTGTCGGGCACTTCGCGATTTGCCTAGGCAGAGTCCGAAGTGAAAGTGCTACTTCGGACTTTGCCTGACACCGCTCAGGCAATTCGCGGAGGGCCTAGGCAGACTGCGGTGTGCCGGCACTTCGGACTTTGCCGGTAACATATATATATAATATTCACAATCTGCGAATTATGAAGATTCCAAGCATATGTTATTTGACTGGAAAAGTGGAAAATTAAAAAATAAATTAATGTTCAAGTTTACATGAAAGTCAATTGACAATTTTTCAGTTTATTTTGATCAAATCCACTGCAGTCGCTTTACTGCATTAGTGCAATATTTTACTTAACTTGGGGAATTCCGGAAGCTAAAATTTGGCCAAGTTTTGAAAACTTATTAACGAACATCATACACTTGGTTTATTTCTCAAACAATCGCATGTCTCAAAATTATCCTTGAATAATTTTTTACACCCAGTCACTTCTGTTTTCTTTTTATCAACTGAAGCTTCAACCAAAACAGAATAATTTTCAAACAACAACAAAATTTTTAAAAGAGGATTGAATTTTTAACCAAAAGATATTTTTCAATCAATAAAGAAGAAAACACTCAGTTAATATGTTGAATTTCCAATCCAAAAAAACGAGTTTCCTACAAAACAGTTTAGTTTTCACCCCAAAGCTATGAATGTTTAATAAAAAAGTTTAATTTTCAATACAAAAACTTGACTTTTCTACCAAAATAATTAAAAACGATTTTTCAACAGCCTAGTAAAATTTTTAAGCAACGAAATGAATTTTTTACTGAAACGATGAGTCTTCTACTACAAAAATGTATTCCAAACCACAAAATAAATACATTTTTAAACAAAAAGTTGACTTTTCGACCGAATATATTAGTTTTCTACACAAAAAGAATAATTTTTAACAAAATACATTAATTTTCACAGAAATATTTAAAATTAAGAAATTTCCAACCTAAGAGTTAGGTTTTCGTCCAAAGAAATTGATTCTAAAAAAAAAAAAAATAAAAAAACGTTATTTCCATTCAACTGAAAAAATGTGTAGCCAATTATTGATTTGGGGGAAAAATTTTGTAAGTTTAAGATGTATTTAGAAGTTTTGAAAAGATTCCAAAATAATTCAAAACTTGAAAAGATTTCAAGAAATTTAAAACAAAACGTAGATTTTTGAAGTTTTTAAACACAAAATTTAGATTTTGAAAGGTTTTAAAAAAATAAAAAAATTTTATCAAAATTCCTAGCAGAACTAAAAATTATTTTTTTGTTTGAAAAATTAATTTTTAAAAATATTTGAAAAAATTTGTATAGTAGAATCTAGAAGATTTCAAGGCAATTTTTTTTATTTCGCAGAATTTTCAAAGTAGGAAAAATTCGAGTTCCAAGATAATAATAAAATTTGCATTAGGTTCCTGGGAAATTTTTTCATGATTTTTTTAAACAAATTTTTAAGAGAATATTTAAAAATATGTCAGAGCAAAATGTGGATGTATATTGTATACATTAATGTTTCTAGCTTGAAATTGCCTAAAATTATATAATTTTAAAATTTTATAAATTTTTTGATTGATTCTTCAAGTCAACATTTTGGCTGACACTTTTTTTCTTTATTGACTGGAAAATCTTTTTTGGTTCAAAATTCAATCCACTTCTTGAAAATTACTATTTTTTTGTTTGTTTGAAAATTAGTCTCCCAGTGGGCGAAACCGTTAAATAACGTTATTATAACGGCTCAAAAACGTCCTAAGTCAGCCCGAATAACATTCCAGATACGTTTTAAGGCGTATTTGGAACATGAAACGTTTTCAGAACAATTTTTGGTTTGACTTAGGAAAGTTTTTGAAACGTTCAAATAACGTCCTTTGACTTGTACGTCCAAGGAAGGTTTTTAGAACGTTCCAATTACATTCTGAAATTTCGCGTCCACTGTGCTGTTTTGGTTGATGCTTCAGTTAATAAAAAGTTAACAGAAGTGCCAATAGTAAAACGTCTGGAGCGGGTAATATCAAACATCTTATTTTTGGAAGAATGAATAATTATTTTCAAAAATTGTCAAATTCAGTCTAAAATTTTTTTCAACACTTAAGCAAATGCAATTTTCCGTTTTGGTGCCTGTTCAAAATTTCTGAAGTTAGATTTGAAGAACGACACTTTTGAGTCTGACTCCAAGAAAATCTTTCATATTCTGCTTTTTACGTGTTGAAATAGTATTTCTAATTAACTTTCATAAACAAATTGCTTAAGCAATAAAAAAAAGTATGATGCTTGTTAATAAGTTTCCAAATAAGGCTGGGAATGACAATGTTCAAACTTTTGCCAACTTTTGGACGGGGAGTGCCAAATTATTTAAGGATAATTTTCACAAATGCGATTGTTTGAGAAATAAACCAAGCTTATGATATCAGTTAATAAACTTTCAAATCTGGCCAAATTTTAGCTTCTGGGATTTCCAAAGTTAAGTTATAATTCGCAGATTTCGAATATTATATTTAAAAATTACCAAGTGATAAATTGAAAAAATATTATATTAAGCATTTTAGTCCTCATTATGTATCAGGTTTGGCTCAGTGAGGGGAAGCCGTGTAGTGACCAGGTGGAGGAACCGTACACAGGTACCAGGTAGCCCTAAAATTTCGTCTTCAGAAGGTCCCCGGGCGGGGTTCCTCTCTAATCCTCAATTCGCATTACCGATGAACTATTTATTGATGCAATATTTTAATTTGGGATATTTCAAAAGCTTAAATTTGAACCTGAAATGAGATCATAAAATTCCTTTATTACTCAACCAATCACATTGCTCCAAATCGTTCTTAAATAAGCTTGCATTCCTCAAACTTTTCTCATTCTGTTTCGTTCATTGATCTGAAACTTCAGTGAATTTGGCCGTGTCTTCTGCTCTGCTGAAAATCCAGCTATGGAAATCGCTAAAGTGCCTTCCTTTTTATTTGGAAGGCAAATGTATCCCGCAGCTGTTCCAACTATTACCGAAATTACAACAGAGAAAGGTAAAACTAATCTAGTTGTGAATGGCTATAAATTCCACTTTGGAAAAATGTTAAAATCGGGGGAAATGAGATGGAGATGTAATAATATAAAATGCAAATCTTTTTTACGTACTCTGGGTGAATCTCCACGATCTATTAACATTCATTTCATCAACTTGAATCATAGCCATTATCCTGCGACTACACGGTTTTCGCAAAAGCAATTGTTTTTATCAAGCGTAAAGAGAAAAGCTGTGGAAGAACCTTGCGAAACACCGACAGATATCATAAACTGGTGTTTAGAAACTCATAATATGCAAATCAATGATATTAACGTTAAAAATACTAGAAATGCTATAAATAGGGCGCGTAGAATTGTTTTATCATCTCCTCCTGAGAAGTTACATGAAACTCGTGAAACAGTGGGTAGCTTGAACGAAATGTCTATACGCCCTTCTACCAGTACAATTTACTGGCGACCCTGGTGAATGCCAGTGTCCTTATAAGGTTATTGAATTACAGTAGATCTGCACCGGGAAGTGACAGTGAATTTATTTTTCGAACAGGAAAAAAGATTTTTTTAGTAAAACAACCTCTTCAAAAATAAATAGATTTAAAATGTTAATTTTTCAGTTCTAATCTCTAACCATTCATTTTTAATAGACAAATTTTTAAATACAGCTTTGAAGGCTTGAACAATTGAAAATTATGTCTTGGGAATTTAACCATTTTTATAGCAAAACGTTATAATTACATTGACTGTAAGCAATGGAATATGTAAGGTAAACGTGGAATTTATGCGACTGTTCACAATTAGAATATTTTACGAAGCTACGAAGATGTGAGACAAACTAACATATTTTTTACAGCACTTAAACAGGCCCTTTTCAGGGCCACCAAATATATCTAAACGTGGGAATATTTTTATTGCTCATTTTACGATACGAGAAAAAAATAAAATACATGTTTTATGTGTCTTCTACCAACTATTTTATTTCAGGTGAATGTTTTTTAAGTGTAATAAAATAATTGTATATATTATCAATATGACGAGGTACAATATATTGTATAATATAATTTAATTAAAATAATATTACTGATGATGAAATTTCAAATAACAAACATGATTTTAATTGAGAATTAAAAAAAAAAATTATTTTACTAATGTCTTTTGCAATTGATTTTTTGTCGTACTATCACTTCTTACCAATTCTTGAAAAATAGTTGAATATTGTTTAATGTTGGTCTTTTTTCGGGGGAAAAATTCTCTGTAACTTTAATGTATCTATTGTTGAAAACAAACATTTTCATGCCTAAAATGGTTAAAATAATTTCTTAAGAAGAAAAAATTATAAGCAAATAACTATATTTGAAGATTATTTACTTATTTAAAAAAATATATTATTAATATGATTATTTTTCACAAGTTCAACATTTTTTATAAGAAATATTGTTTTTTCATTCATAAGACATGCCTGATAATATTATTACAATTCTTAAAATCATAGAAAACTTTTCTATCAGAGACCTGATTGTAGCACGCCAACTGCCTTCACATGGGATATAGTGTGATATGTGTATTTAAAAATAACTTCAGATAAAACGATCAGGGGCGCCAGTTATGAAAAGTAATTCATCAGTAATTTGTAACCGTAAAATTGACCAATTATAACCTTCATACGCGGTTTACGATTTTTCCAAAATTTAGATCAAAAAATAAAGTTTGACCCCTAAAAGAACTCGTTCAGATGATTCTAATAAATGCTGACTCAAAAATAGTTTATAAGTTAAAAACCTGATAAAAGTTGAAAATTGGTCTTCTTATACATTCGTTTTGTAATTTACAACAAATGAATAAACAAATATTTGAAGAAAGGAAACTGTTAACATAAAAATAGCTTGTTTTACACCATTTTTTGTTTGAAACATTTTCCTTTGGGAAAATCAATTGATTTGTAAAGAAAATAACTTATTTAAAAAAAAGATTGAGTGTTTGAAAACATAAAATTGATTATACAATAAGAATGTTAAGAGATCTTCGAGCCAATTAATAATATTTTTCCTGTTTTCCTTCCTTATATTTTGTAAATCATAATTGTGATTTCAAATACTGAAAATATTTTAACTGAAATCGAAATTTCTGAGAAACCTAAGCAGGAGGAGTAGAGCAGGTATAATGTGTAATCTGTATGAATACCTGAGTCCAAAGTAAGTACTTTAAGTACCCCGCCCAATCGTTCAACCACTTTCCTCTAATTACTTGAAACTAGAGATGCTCTCTTGAAACTGACAAAGGGGCAAATGAAAATTCTGCCTTTGGACAGTTGACGATTTTATGAACTCCGATACATTTCTTGGCTAGAATCAGGAAAAATTGTGAGATTTGAGGAACCTCAAATATAATTTTGAAAATAGTTTTTAAAAATGCGCTAGAGTATAAACGAAACGGAATTGCCCAGTGTTCTGTAGAATTAAACAATTGCATAAATAGACATTCAGTAATATAATTCTAATGTATAGAAATTTTTATGTATACCTGACTTTAAAAATGCAACAGATTTGAAATAATTTAAGAGAATTTAAAAGAATTCAATCGAATTTAGGCGAATTTAATAGAATGTTTATATTTACATCAATTTTTGAATAACAAATTTTTTCAATTCAGTCAAATGCTTCAGATAATATATTAAGGATACAATCTTGACCAAATTAACACCTGAAGTTGGTATTTTGCATAGACGTTTGATTTAGAAGTATGGTACCTATTTTCAGTATCATTAATAATAGGTCGAGTATTCTGTTCCGGCAAAATATGCCGGATTTTAATTTCCTCGTCCGGCATATTTTGCCGGATTTTAATTTTCTCTTCCGGCATATCTTATCGTATACCAAATTGAATTCCAAAGAATTTATTATGAATTCCAAACGATTTCTTATCAATTCCAAACAATTCTAGAATAATTGCAACGAGTTAAACAATTGATGTTTTGCAAAAATGTGTCGGACAATATGAAATTAAAGGGAGATCTTGATGACATATGTCATCTGTATATATTTGTATTCCTTGCCGGATCTGAATTTTCTCTTCTGGCAGATTTTGCCGGAATTAAATTTTCTCTTCCGGCACATTTTTAATAACGTCATAATTTTCCGTTCATTGTCATAAATTTCCAGAAATTTCTTGAATTTCCACAAATTGCATAAACTTCCCCAAACTTCCCCAAACTTCATAAATTTCAACAAATTTCTACAAATTTCATAAATGTCCACAAACTTCATAAAGGACCCCGCACACGTCTGGAAAATATGGTCCCGGACAAATTGGCTGAAACTGTGGTATAATGTAGTTGTAGTTTATAATATCCCGATCAAATAAAGTCCTGACACTAGGTCCAAAAAACGCCAGGTTTCAAGATAGGAGGGACCAAATGCCACTATTCATGGACGCGAGAGGAGTTCCAAGGACCCTCGAGGACATGACATGTAACATGAAAAATGACATGACATGACATGATACATGACATGACAAAAGACATGACAAAAGACATGACAAAAGACATGACAAAAGACAAGACACAAGACATGACACAAGACATGACATGTGACATGAACTGACACATTACATTACATATTACATGACACACGACACATGAAATGACACACACCATGACAAAGGACGCATGAGATGACATGGCATGACATGACACATTACATGACATATGGCATGACACATAACATGACACGTGACATGGCATGATATGACACATGACATGACACACGACATGACACACGACATGACTCAAGACATGGCATGATATGATACAAAATGGCAAGATATGCCATGACACATGCCATGACATGATACATGACCTGGCATATAACACAACATAACATGAAATGTCATTTAATGTGTCATGTATTATGGCATGTCATGGCATATGCCATATTTCATGTGTCGTCTCATGTCATGTCATGCCATGTCACTCATGTGCCATTTGTCATGGTGTGTGTCATGTCATGCCATGTCGTGCCATGTCATGTCATGTGTATTGACATGTCATCTGTCATGCTATGTGTCATATCATGTCATGTGTCATGTCATGCCATGCCATGTAATTTGCATTGTCATGTCATGTGTCATGTCATGCCATGTCATCGAATATGTAATTTGCCATGGTATGTGTCATGTCATGTGTCATAACATGTCATGTCGTGTCATGTCATGTGTATTGTCATGTCATGTGTCATGTAATGTGTCATGCCATATGTCGTGTCATGTCAGGTGTCATTTAATGTGTCATTTAATGTGTCATTTAATGTGTCATGTAATGTGTCATTTAATGTGTCATGTAATATGTCATGTAATGTGTCAGTTCATGTCACATGTCATGTCATATCATATCATGTCATATCATGTCATGTCATGTGTATTGTCATGTCATGTGTCATTTGTCATTTAATGTGTCATGTCATGTCACATCTCATGTCATGTGTCATTTGTCATTTAATGTGTCATGTAATGTGTCATTCAATGTGTCATGTAATGTGTCATGGCATGTCACATGTCATGTCATGTCATCTTATGTGTCATTTGTCATGGTGTGTGTCATGTCATGCCATGTGTCATGTCGCGTCATGTCATGTCAAGTGTCATTTGTTATGCTACATGTCATGTCATGTGTCATATCATGCCATGTCACGTGTCATGTTATGTGTCATGCCATATGTCATGTAATGTGTCATGTCATGCCATGTCATCTCATGCGTCCTTTGTCATGGTGTGTGTCATTTCATGTGTCGTGGAATTTCATGTGTCGTGTCATGTGTCATGTCATGTCATGTCACGTGTCATCTTATGTGTCATGCCATTTGTCATGTAATGTGTCATGTCATGCCATGTCATCTCATGCGTCATTTTTCATGGTGTGTGTCATGTCATGTGTCATGTAATGTGTCAATTCATGCCATGTCATCTCATGCGTCATTTGTCATGGTGTGTGTCATTTCATGTGTCGTGTCATGTGTCATGTCATGTCATGTGTTTTGTTATGTCATGTGTAATTTGTCATGCTATGTGTCATCTCATGTTTCATGGGATGCCATGTCATGGGACATGTCATTTCATGCCATGTCCTCGAGGGTCCGTGGACCTCCCCTTGGACCCAGTGTCTAAGGGCTTTATTTGATCAGGATATTATAAACTACATTATACCAGAGTTTTTGCCAATTTGACCGGGACCACATTTTCCATAGTCCTTTCATAAATTTCAACAAGATTCATAAATTTACAAATTTCATAATTTTTCCAAAAATTTCATAAATTTCCATAAATTTGGGAAATTATGGTAATTCATCAAACTTTTCATACATTTTTATAATTATGGTAATAGATGGAAATATATGATAATTTAAGGTAATTTTAGAAATTCATGGTAATGGATCGGTAACCTTTGTGACCAGTCACAGGGGTGCCTTCCCGCCCCCACTACACGTTGGAAAGGGGTAGAGCTTTGACCAAGATTATTTATGTGACCAGCCACAGGGATGCCTTCCCGCCCCCACGGGACGCTGGAAGGGGGTAGGGGTTTAAACCAACATTATTTCTGTAATCAGTCACAGGGGTGTCTTGTCGGAAGAGAAAATTAAGATTCGACAGAATATGCCGGAACAGAATACTAAAATCCGGCACAATATGCCTGAAGTTGATAATAATAGGACCTAGCTCAGAGATTAAAATATCGCGATGATGTACAACTGCTCCTTGTTTCTTGAATGCGGACATAATTAATCAATTTCGAATCACATTAATTATTGCTTCTTGTAAGACACACATCCAAGTCAGCTTCTGATACTTTGATTAATTTATGGCACTTCCATTAACACTGTCTTATAATATTACTATTATTGCTTCAAAAATAAGTATCAAATTTTAAGCCTGATTCACAACAGGGGTGTCGCTTTTCAGTTGTGACTTCAGATTCATATGAAATATAGGGCTTAAGATTGCAACCTAAGTAATTACAGTAAAATTGTCAATGAGAAAACTTTGATAAGGGGTCCTTTTGCCTGTACAAAACCTCTAGAACAGATCAATTGACGAACCCGATTTTTTTAAGTTCCAAAAGTCACGTTTGCGTGGACGGATCATTCCCAATGCATTATAGAGCAATATATTTATTTATACCAAATAAAAATTTTTAATTTCTTAACGATTTCGGACATGCAGCACGTTCGGTTCAAATTAAGATTACGTCAGCTTGAAGGTGTGAAAATCAAGAATTTTTTCCTTGATTTTGTATCTGGGATGTCTGGGAAAAATTCGAACAGATAAAATATGACTTGAAGAGATACTAAAGTTATCTCAAGTTCAAAAATGGGCATTGTTAAACATGATTTATAAAATCGAGGAAAATATTCCCATTGTTATTTGAAGCTAATTTTGGAAGAGAACTGAAGGTGAACTTCAGAAACAAATATTTCAGGTTAAAATTGTTTATCTAATAATACTTAGATAAATTTTTGTTGGCTATCTTTTTGGGTAAAAGTAGCAATTCTTATATAATCTTAATGTTGTAGGGCTCATTTTATTCCATCAAAGAATTTCTACACATCTATTCGGTACATTTTTATTTATAAAAACTGATTTATGAATCATACAATAGTTGTTTTTTCCATAAAAAATATTTTTCTTCAATACATTTTTTTAAATTGAGTTGAAGAAAAATATATTAGAAAATAGTTATACGACGTCCCATACACAAAGTCAAGAAAACAATTTTTTATGTTTGTTCTTTTGGGTTGAAGTCATTTCAACCGAACCGTAGTAGACTGGTAGACGCATCTGCAGCCGACACCAATCGATTGATTTCGATGAAACTTTACATACTAAATATAGTAAATAAGGTGTATGATGTATGATCAGAGGATTGCCAAAAAGTTTACCAGTTCAAGTTCTAGTTATTTCCCACTTTTCCTTCGAATAATACAATTTTTGTGAAATGATCTCAGTAAATTACTGACCCCAATACACAATTTAGTAAAGTTTAAAAATATTAGAAGACTTCGTTTAAAAATCATAAATAAAGAAGTACACTTAACTAACCGTTTTTTTTCAGTCAATTGTTTTGTTTTAGCATAGTCGCATGCCCTGTGACGCGACTTTTAGCTACGTGTAAAATATTTCTATCCATCAAAAAATTAATCCAGTTCTTGATCTCTTAGTCTTATATTTGCATACTCTCCTCTGTTCTCCTAATTAAAAGAATATATATTAGGCGGTTTGGTAATTGTTTTGTTTTCGAAAATCTCATTGTCTAGAATAGTTAAGTTTTTGGCAATCATCAAAACATATCACAGAGTGAGGCCTACATTTTGATTTATATAAAATATTAACCATTTTAAAAATATGCAGACACAAACCTATCATCAACGTTGTGCTGATTAATTTTTAATCATATTAATTGAAAATATTGGTAAAATCTGTTGACCCCAAAACTAAAAAAAAATCTGAAGAAAAAGTCGACTGTATATTGCAATTTTATTCCAATGTTGTGAAAACAATGTATTCGGATTTTTTATTATTGCTGAAAAAATTAATAAAATTTCGCCAAAAACACTACGTTTTTCATGGAATTTTCCGTAAATTAACCGGTCAAGTATAGCGCTAGGGCTAGTAATACGGAATTTTCCGTAACGTCATCCCTGGACGAGCTGGAAAAGGGGTAGTCTTGCGGAAAATGCCGTAATGTTAGACAGTTCGTGAGTAATAATATTTGATTTATTTATGTTAAAGGTAATCAAAGATGTGTCATAAAAAAAAGTTAAGTATGAAGAGTAGACAATTTATAAATAGAAATGTTTTTCAATAAAAGAAATTTGTTCAGTGAATGCTTTTAATACATACTTTTTATTTGATAACAAAAATAAATTGATATTTTAGAGGAATAAAAAAATGGCTGACCTATTATTGTATTCAAATAATAAACATAAGCATGAAAACGTGAAAATAATGATAACAATTATTATTGTTATTATAAAATATTGTATTACAGGCCCGCTATTTTTTTTTATTTCTCTAAAATATCAATGTTTGTTATCAAACAAAAAAATTATTTACTGAACTAATTCATTGCACTAATTCCTTTCAATAAAAAACACTTCCATTTATAAATTTCCTATTATTCAAACTTGACGTTATTTTTTTATTTCACAACTTTAATTACTTTCATCATAAATAAATAAAATATTAATACTCACGTACTGGGCGGAATTTTTTACACGTATTTTTTTGGGTGAGATAAATATTGCTATAACTTAAAAGATTTAACAGAGTTTTTTAATAACTTTTAATTCAATATATTATTTAATAATAAAATTTGAACAACAGTGCAATCAGATGATAAAAATGTACACTCACTTATTACTTCGTACCTGTTTTTAATTTATAAATGATAAAGCAATACGTTAAATATTGTGAGACTACCAAAGTGGCATGAATGATGATTTTCTGAATCTGACATGACCTCAGAATCGATTTTTAACACGTCATCGAAAAGAAGGCCGCTCTAACATTGTGTTTAATCACAGGATACTGATTCAGCCGATGATCATGAAGCCTGAAATGAAGCAATTTCAGTATTTCTGACGTTTTTTCCTAGACTACCATTATGAAACAATAGATTGTTAAGGAATAGTTGCTTTAACTGCATTGATTGTGCTATTAAAGATGCGCGTAACATTCACTTTAATATCCTAACAACAGCCATCTCCACAGCATAATAATTTTCTGAATTAAACAATTGTTTTCTAAAAGAATTTGTTTTAAGAAAGCGGCCTCATCATTATTTTCAAACTTGATATATTATTGATACTGTTAATCTTTAAGTTCAAGTTACTCAATATAGTTATGACTCTGTTGTGTTTGTTGTACACAAATCTAGAGTTTAAATTATTCTGATCTCTAAATTCATTCATGAAAAGTAAAATAATGTTCAGAATCAGGGACTGATCATTTCATTCAAGAATGGTAGAAAGCGTTCATAGGGATAAATACAAAATAATGATTTTTTTCAACTATTTTACACATATTTGTATAGCATTTTTTAAGTCCATTTTACGAATAACTATAAATATGAGAAACAAATGATTTTATTTGAAAATATATAAAATATTCTTCTAGTATAAAACAAGTTCTTTAATAATAAATTATAATCCAATAAAACAGTATAATAGAGAAACATGAAAGCTTTCCAATTAATAATAAATGATAATAAATGAGTCGGTGAGCATTCGCTGCTTTTAAAAGAAATCGATTCTGTACAATCTTAAATCTTGTTATATTATTAAATTATTAAATGATCATATCGCTATTTTCTATGATATATATATATATATATATATATATATATATATATATACTCATATAAAAATAAAAAGAGCGTGAAAAAAGTGCAAAGCTACCTTGAGTGTATAATAGACGAATTAAACAATAAAGAAAATTTAAAAATAATTGTTATTGGAATGGTTTTGACTTTCACACTGATTTTATGCAATGTGTGAAAAATAAAAGGTAATGCGATTTGAGACTTGAACGGATGCGTAAAAGGAATGGAAGCTCTCGCGAAAGCCCCGTCCAGTATATTATATGACAATGGAAGATAAATTTTGCAGAAGAGAAACGCCGATTTTAACGGTACTTGGTTACATTAAACCAAAGTTGTTTCAATACAGGCGATTTGTGTTGCGATTTAGTTGTCAGAGCTTCAAATATGTATTTAGGCTTCGCAGACAATTATGTTGAAATTATTCTGTTTATCTCTTTAGATGGAAATGGAATAACTTTTCGTTTTATTAGCTCTGGTACATCTTTTTTAAAAGCAAATAATGAATAATGTTATCTATTTTCAAGGAAAAACATTATTTTTAAAAAAGCAAATTTATTTTCTAATACTTTTAAACAATTGTTCATTATTTTCATTATAAAAAGTTAAAACAAGAAAGGTTGTTAATGCTTGATATTTAACATAACAAGCGAACGTATTTCAGGTCAAAAAAATGGTCTCCTAAACCGGTTCCCCTATTTATTTTATTTTTAAACGACATCTATCCTGGAAAAAAATTTACTTAATTCAAGGAAATACGTTTCTTTGTTTTTTTTCTTCTTATCGAGGAATTTTTTACTTCAGTTAAGTTAATATTGTTCAGACTTTATAGATGCAAAATATATTCACGCATTCATTTAAGAAAATTATTTCTTTGGTGATATTTCTTTCATATAAGTAAATATTTCTTCTCATTAATAGTGAACAATTTTAATTAAAAAAATGATTTCCTAGAAGGTGCGAACCTAGTTTTAATGAACATATTTAAGGCGCCTAAAGAAATCCTTCTTTAGTCTAATGGAATCGAGTTTTTGAAAGGGATAAATGTTTATTCCATGCTAAGAATTGTAAAAATCATAACAATGAAACACTTATCTAAATTCAAGTAATATTCTTTCACCATATTCCACGCCAGAAGTCGACATAATCATCGCAATGAAATAATTATTTTTGTATAGAAAATGTTAACAAAAATAAAACGTTGATTCATTTGAATAAAAAATATTCGTTTGAATAAGTAATTTTCTATTAATCAACTTTACAGGAAAAATAATTATCCGATTCCTATACCTCATCGACATTTTGTTGCCAACTCTTGTCAACTGGAAATAAGACAACGAGTTGAACTTCGGAAAGTTGACGTTTATTTTGCCCTAAATCTTCATTTTCAATTATAAAGATTTAAGACAATTTTAAAATTCATAAAAAATATTCAAATAGCTTTTAGTAAAAATTGTTATCACAGAAAATTTAAGTTTGCATTTTAAGTTCAGTTCCGAGAAATTAAGTCTTTCGTGAATAAAATTGAATTTAAAAATTACGTTTTCCATTATGAAAATTTTCTCTATAAAGGGACTAAAATATTTGATAAATTATCTAAAAGTTCACAGTTCGCATTATGAAATAACTGTTTCGGAGTGTTTCGCCACTTTTTGAATCAATCTGTCGATGAAAACTGAATAACTTGATATTTGTTAATAATAATTGCTCTGAAATTCATTTGTATGACAAGGAAATTTTTTAAATAAAAGTGATGAATTTCATATGTAATTCAAAGAATAGTAATTTTGTCGTAAAATGATATTTCTTTCTCCCAAAGATATATTTCATTAAGTGATCGTAGACCTACATTGAAAAAATTTGTACGATAACTTTATTTCTGTAAATCATCTCGAACTGTTCAGTCATAATTAAAGTACTGATAATAAATATTAAAAGTCGGTGCCGTAAAATCTCAAAATGATTATTACGAGTAAGTTGAAGCGAAACTACATCTCCGCTGTGAGAATCACGGTTCTCCCCAGGAAACAAACATCTATTCAGTTGCTTTGAATGGGTTTCGAAGTCGTTTGAATAGCGTATCTGTCACTGGAATTCCAGATTGCCGCCGATTGGTTTTTAACAGAATTTTACTCGTTATTATTTTTTTGACAGACTTATTAGCCATAAAAGCCTTCAAATCCTCTAGAACTAAAATAGCAAAATGAATCTAGTAGCCTTGCGTATGATTTCTCTTAATCTATCAATAATTAATAAATTTAAAAAATCATGTGAAATATGGCAGCCTAACCTGAGGAAAATCGGTCTCATTCAAAAAGAGGTAAACCGATTCAATATGACTTTGCTTGAAATGGACATTGTAGTACATTGCAGATTTGAAGCCATTCAAGAAACTGACCGATTCACATAGTCACAAACCAATTCAGTTTTAAAAAGCTCAATCTGCAAATGGCAGATACGCAATTCACGGAGTTCACTTTTAATTTTGAGGTATTTTCTTTGAAATCAGAATTATTATATTGTACACTTTTTACTCTATGATCTTCATATTGTTTAAATAAACCCTAATTTGACTAATAACACATGTTCGCTGATGATGTGAGCTTGACCTTAAAAAATGCACCAAATTATCATACAACATTTCAGTGACGAATGTCACAAAAATATCTCGGCCCAAGTAAGAAAATTAAATATAACTCGGGCCACCACAAATTTTTGGTCCGGCACTGGTCGTTTCTCACAAGGGGTAAATATTTCCAAGGACCATTTAGAACGATACCCTCAGCGGGCGATATTCTGCGTTAGGGAAGTGCATTGCGTGCATTATATGTTAGATTAGGCTGTAGAATAATATATTTGTGTGCGTAAAATAAGTTAAGAATGAGTCTCTCGTGTTGTCCTCCATCCGTCCTTCCATCTGATACACAAAGTTGATACAAAATAAAGCAATATTTTATTTCCTTCAAGAAAAAGTACATGAAAATTCAAACTGCGCTATTTTTGAACAAGATATTATACCTATTGAACTACGAAACTGCTATTGAAGTCAACTGCATATGGCTTTGTGTGAGAGTAATATTTTTTGATTTTATCAAACATTTCTTTATATAAATCGTATTTTTCTTTACAAAGAATTCCAAGTTCTTTCAATCAATAATACCGTTCTTACACTCTAATACTGTTTTGCAGAATCTGCTAAATACCAAAACCATTTCTATTCTCGTCAACCGTCATTTCTTTGGTGCCAGGTAATATTTATTAAAATTTACAGTACGCTTCTTTCAAACAAGAAAACAAATCTTTTAATTAAAAAAACGTTCAATTTATCCGATCAAAATTACTTTCAATTAAGAAAATATTTCTTAGAATTGAAGTTTTATTCGATCATATCAACTGACTGATTTTCAAATCCAAATATCTAATTTTATTCAGTTAAAGACATCTTCCATTCGTTCTAATAATATTTCAGAGGCTGAAGTAATTATTTATTCGCTTCAATAATTTCTTATTTGTTATACAATTAAACGATTTTTTTGGATTGAAGAAATGCATGCTTGGGCGTATTCAGTACGAGCATTTCTGTGAATCGAATAAATTCATTTTGATTCAAAAACTTTTTTTTTAGTGTAGCTTCATTTCCTACAACTGAAACCATACCTATTATTTTGATTGAGAAACATACTTCATCACGGCATACTTTTTAAAATTATTTTTCTTCTAAGACGAGGATAACATACATATATAACTGTAGGGTGACACGGCATGTAAGTGACACTTTTTTCAAAATACGTTTGATTGACTTCAAAATTCTCTCAAATTCCACCACACGTTGTGGCGAAAAAATCAGATTTTTGAAATGATAAAACAATTTTCATTTAAATAATTTGTTCAAATTTAGAATACGGAAAAACTAATAGCGCCATTCGATTTTGCAGAAAAAATTACATAAAATCCATGTATTGGACAAATGTCTGTTCCACTCAATTTGTTACATATATAGTATGAATATAAATTATATACCATGTCATTGTTTATATATGGCTGCATCTAGTCGTCCCGAAAAATTGCGAGAGCTTGTGAAAGGGGATGGACTAGCAAAATTTATGTTTTGAACACAAATTGAGGGTCTGGATCGAGAAACTCGCTTAGCGCTTGAGATCGGGTAAAATTATTGTCCAAACGTCTGGGTGGACG
>CAKNXH010000216.1:414654-427014 GCA_932178445.1 Andricus quercusramuli | reverse complement strand
TTTTCTGAATTCTTTGAATTCTCTGAATTCCTTGAACTCTCTGAATTACTTAAGTACAACCCTTACGTAAGGACATAAACGTGCACAGTTGGGCAAGTGACATCTGTGCACGTGCACAGTTGGGCAAGTGCCATCTGTGCACGTGCACAGTTAGGAAAGTGACATCTGTGCACGGTGAAGTGCACAAGAGTCTATCTGTGCACGTCTAAATTTCGACGTGCACAGTTGTCCAAGTACCATCTGTGCACGTGCACAGTTGTCCAAGTGACAACTGTGCACGTCTAAATATCGACGTGCACAGTTGTCCAAGTGACAACTGTGCACGTCTAAATATCGACGTGCACAGTTGTCCAAGTACCATCTGTGCACGTGCACAGTTGTCCAAGTGACAACTGTGCACGTCTAAATATCGACGTGCACAGTTGCCCAAGTACCATCTGTGCACGTGCACAGTTGTCCAAGTAACAACTGTGCACGTCTAAATATCGACGTGCACAGTTGTCCAAGTACCATCTGTGTACGTGCACAGTTGTCCACATGACAACTGTACACGTCGAAATTTGGACGTGCACAGATGGGCTCCTGTGGTCTTGGACGTGCACAGATGGACGTGCACAGTTGTCCGTCTGGCCATCGACGTGCACAGTTGGGCACGTGCAAAGTTGCTACGTGCAAAGTTGTCCGTCTCCCAAAAATAATTAAAAAATCAAAAATTCCATTTTGCTATCAAACTATGTGAGATAAGATAAAAGGCGAATCAACAAAAATTGTGCACCTGAAAAAGATCTAAAAATTTGTTGTTATTCACTTTTTGATATGACGCGTAGTTTTTGTTTTATTCGAAAAAAACTGTATTGAAAATAGAGCAATAAAATTTTTAGACGAATAACACAAGCTACGAAAAAAATTAGAAACATCAAATTTTTTATCCAAAGGAGGGCTACAAATTTGTTATTAATCATGTTTCGATAGGATGCGTAGTTTTTGTTTTATTCGTGAAAATAACATTGACAGTAAGAAAATCAAATTTTTGGAAAAACAATGCAAGGTACGAAAACAGATGAAGGAACAAAAATTGTGCATTCAAAAAAGATTTACAAACTTGTAATAAATTTTTGTCGTAAGAATATATTCAAAATGAAAAAAATTAACTTTTTTGGAAAACGGCACAAGCTAAAAGAACATTTTAACTAATGAAATTTGTCGCCTAAATTATATCATTATTCTGCATTTGAAATAAAATACAAATTTAGTAATTTATATATGACGTACATATAACACAAAGCACAAAGTTCGTGATCGCTGTATTTCGGAGCGCGAAGCGCGACGAACAAATCGCGCGCCGTAAGTGCACTCAAACTTTTTTGTTTCTATCATACGGTGCACAGAACCGAGCGTGGAACGCAAGGTTCAAATGCTTTTTAAATCAAAAATTGAGCGCGAAGCGCGAGTGTCTGGATGAGAATGTGTTCCTTAAGGTCGATAGAACCTTAAGTAAATAAAGTTCATTTTCAGTCGAAAATAAAAACAAATTTAACAATCACTTCATATGTATAGGCTTTGATAATTTTATAATGTTTGCAAATAAACTTTTTCTTTTCACCGAAATCGAACACGAACTTTAAAATTCTAGAGGAACCGAGCGTATAGCGTGACGTAAATAATTCCGAGTGCGTAGCGCGAGGTGAATACATAATCGAGCGCGAAGCGCGAGATTCAACAGTCGCGCGCCCTAGGCGCGCTCAAACTTGCGAGCGAAGCGCGCGTTGAGAATGTGCCCACGAAGCGGGCAGATTTTTGTTTGTTTTAAATACATCGCTGAGTATTTGAGCTCATTAAAAATCACAATGAATTGTAAGATCATAGGTGTCTTTGGACTAGAGTGAAACAGAGCAATAAGTAGAATCACGAAAACGAACAATGAATATCGCAAAGTGAAATGGCGCTAGAACAACAATTATGTTCGAATTTAAATTACGAACAAATGAAGATGTCTCGAACCAAGTAAGTAAGAGGAAAGCACTATTGTTCAACATATGTCTTGTCACCCTGTTGAAAAGATCATACAGGGTGAAAAAATAACGTTGCTGACGAAAGACAGATGAAAAAGGGTTGTTTCTGAAAGAAATAGTCGGCCAGTACAGTATACCATAAAGGTACACAGTTACACAGTGTCCCGAGTATGATTTTTTATTATTTTTCACTATGTTGCACCACTTCAAAAAATTGGACAAAAATATGTTGAAGAGGACATCTGAAGGAATATTCATGGAAAATGGTGAGTGTCATTTTAGTGATTTCATTCAATTTATTGTTTTTGCTGATTCATTTGATTGTATTTTTAAATAAAAAATCGAATATTTATATTGATTTTCTTTATTTTATTACAAACTACAATAAAATGAATCAATAAAATCAATAAAATCACCAAAATCAATAGAATCAAATTATAATCAATGAAATTGTACTGATTTTAGTGATTTTTTTCAATTCATTAATTTTATTGATATTATCATCATTCATTTTATTTTATTGATAATAATTTGATTTTTTTGTTTTTAGCGATTTTCTTCAATTTATTATTTTATTGATTTATTTCATTGTATTTTTTATTAAAATAAAGAAAATCAGTATAAATATTCGATTTTTTATTTAAAAATATAATCAAATGAATCAATAAAATAAATAAATTGAATGAGTTTACTAAGATCGATAAAATAAATTTATCATTTCGACCAATTTATTCATTCTTTCATTGTAAATATTTGAATTTTTTATTAAAAAATACAATGAAATGATTCAATAAAGTCAATAAATTGAATGAAATACTAAAATCAAATTATTATCAATAAAATCAAGATTGTATTGATTTCAGTGGATTTAGTGATTTTATTCCATTCATTGATTTTATTGCTTTGATTGATTTATTTTATTTTATTGGTTCTATTGATTTTTTTCTATTTTGTTGATTTGGTTCTATTGATTTTATAATTTATTGCTTTTTTAAATGTAAATATTTGAATTTTTTATTAAAAAATACAATCAAATGAATGAATGAAGTCAATAGATTGAATAAAATACTAAAATCAGCTTATTATCCATAAAATCAGAATTTTACTGATTTTAGTGATTTTATTCAATTCATTGATTTTGTTGATATTGTTGATTTTTTTATTGTTTCCATTTGATTGATTTTGTTGATAATAAATAGCTTCTATTTATTTTAGTGATTTAATTTAATTTATTGATTTCATTGATTTATTCGATTCTATTTTTTAATCAAAAAAATAAAATGGATCAATAAAATCACTAAAAACAATAGAATAAAATAATTGTCAATATAATCACTACAATCCGTAACATCAGTGAAATTTTGATTTTATTGATGCTGTTTTTTATTGATTTTGTTGATAATAAATTTATTTGATCGATATTTGTAATCTTATTCAATATATTTATTGTATTGCTTCATTTGATTATACTGTTTAATAAAAAATCGAATATTTATACTGATTTTCTTTATTTTATTAAAAAATACAATCAAATGAATTAACAAAATCAATAAATTGAATTAAATCACTAAAATCAATAAAATCAATTTATTATCAATAAAATGAACAACATCAATAACATCAACCAAATCAATCAAATAAAATGTATACTGGTTTCACTGATTTCATCGATTTTATTGATTTTATTGATTTGATTCATTTTACGCTGTGTCTTGTCGTTCCGAAATTCGGGATGACCAGTGCAATATTTTTTATAAGCTTGGCTAGTCGTGCCGAATTTTCGGGTGGGGGCGGGAAGGCACCCCTGTGACCGGCCATAGAAATAATGTTGGTGAAACACCTACCCTTTTTCCAACGTCTCGTGGGGCGGGTAGGCACCCCTGTGACAGGCCACATAAATAATATTGGTCCAACCCCCCTAATTTTTCGGGACGACTAGACACAGCCTTCATTGTATCCGTTTTATTCCTTTCATTAATTTTATTGACTTTATTCATGTTCTTCATTTTATTGATAATTTATTGGAGGATAATGGGAATTTTTTAGCACTCCGCCCTCCAAAAGCTTATCACAAAAAAGGTTTCTGTTGCTTCATCCTATTAAAAAAATATTCTTATTTATCAGCAAAAAATTGTAATAACTTTACAAATAACTAGTTTTTATAATTTCAGAAATCCCGAAATTTATGCATGAATCAAAGAAATGATTGATAACAAAAATCAATAGTTTGATAAATATATTTTTGTGTCAAAAATAATAATTTTTGTATTCCTAAAATATATTTTTGAAACCCTTTATTATTGTTTTTATAATATTTATGCATATTCAGGGTAATCTATCGAATTCAAACCCATGGTAATTCTACGCGCATTTCTTGTTCCTGTTCGGACTTCAGAGCATTGGAGCGCAAATTCGACAGCTGGTCTGTATGCCGCGTTTGCATTGCTGCTTACTACTACATACTTATGGTCTTCACATACTCAGGACTTCTCAATTTTATTCTGCTTTTTTCTCCATTCCGCGACGTATTTCGCGAAATTGAGGTTCACCATCATCAAGTTTTGGGTCTTCGGATATAGGATGACCTCTGAAAATGCTACTGTGATGTCAGAATTATGAGTAAAAAATAAAGTTGCGAACTGTTCTAACCGTTCAAATGCTGTCTTCTGCTATCCGTAGATTTCTCTCTGTCGAAAAATTTATTATTTCCGTGAAAATAATGATTGCCTCAGGAAAAGGCTTTATTCCTCTGAATTGTATTGATCCAAGGGTCTCGCAAAATCCCGGATTTTTGACAAGCTTTGTTTCTTTTGTTCTCAAATACTTGGCAGAAAATATATATGAAGTCAGTGCCGTAATAATCAAGAAAAAAAATCAAAGTCGGATTTAACCAACTCCCTTAAGCTAAATATTTGATCTGTACATGATCTTCCTAGCATAAATCCACTTTGGACTTCTCAAAACTTCTCTTGTGTTATTTTCATTACCCTACACGGAGAAAATTTGTTCGGTAACCGTTACCGAAAGTTGTGGTGAAATGTGGATATCGTGGCTTTTCGGTAAATTTTCACGTGCAGCACTGTGAAAGGAATTACACGAAAATCTAACGAGCTGCGAAGAGATTTAAAAAAAATGATAGGTATATTTTCCTAAAAGCACAGGAGAAAGTATTGTGCATGGTCTTGACTGTTTACAAAGCCTCTCGGTACAGAGTACCGCACTGCTCACGAGAGCGTCCTAAAAAGACAAGAAGGTTTACGCTCCAGGACTTGAGAATTTACCAAGCCGCTCGGTACTCAGTACCGCACGGCTTATAGAGAATAAAAAAAATAATCTCGTTATTGATTGTATGAATATGTTGTATACATATACATCAAATCCACACCAACTAATGTTAGTATAACTTACAAAGCTGAACTATAAATACACATACATAAATAAACCTATTCCTATAACTAATTCACGCATACACATATAAACTATATCGCTATATTATACGAATCGCACGCACGACGCTGGGAGTATAGATTTGAATCGTCCTCATGCACTAACCAGTAGAATGTATCATCACTTGTGAGAAAGAAATAACAGGGATGTTGATGCGAGTTCGCTCTTTGATATACACTTGGTAGTCGTTACCGAACGAACGGTAATTCTCCCAGTCCTGCACTGAAAAGATTCTCGGAATAAAAGTGAAGGCTCGCGAAAGTAAATGGGAAAATTTAATGCGCCCGTTTTGAAATTTTCAATTCATCTTTGAAGAAATTTCACTTTGTTGATAGTTTTTTCTATCGAATACTTCCTCACTTATTACATTATTCACGTTATTTTTTATCTTCCACCTGTTACAGTGTGGGACTTGAATAATTACAGTACTTATATGTATTTTTTAATGTACATTGCGTCAAAACTTCTGAACACTTATTAAATAATACTGACACTACGCGAAATAAACCAAAAACGCCACGATATCCACATTTCACCACAACTTTCGGTAACGGTTACCGAACAAATTTTCTCCGTGTACGAATAAGTATTTTTGAGTACATTTTACTTACTATGCTTAATAATCTGATACCTCTGTAATTATTACAGTTGCTTTTATCTCCCTTTCTTTTGTATATTGGTACGATAATCGCTTTTCTCCAATCGTCTGGGGTTTCTCCTACCTCGATAAATAAATTTTATCTTTTCTTTATTCATAATGTGTCCCCTAAGGGTTTACATGACTTCCATTTCTTACAACACTTCCTTCTACATGTTTTATAAAATCTTATCCTTACTATTTACAGTTATTTACACCTATTTACATAAAATCTTATATCGAACGCCTTAAATCTAATTTCGACGATAGCGCAATTTGGGACGTGTTAGCGAACGAGTGAGCGAGTGATCGAAAGCGAGAGTGCAAGCGAGAGATAGAGAGCGGTAACGCAAACGCATCTTAATTTACTTATGCTATTACATAATCATTACTTACAATCTTTACGCTTCTTATTTAAGCGACTTCCGTTTCCTTTTTCTTTCACTTCTCTTGTACCTCCATTTTACCATTTTTTGCATCCACTCTTTCATTCTTTTTCAGTTGCTCCCCTAGCATCCTCTAACTCCTTCATCCACTCTTCCCCCAAACCATCCTCCCCTAGAATCTTTACCACATTCTCTTGCCAGGTTCCTTTATCTTCCATTCCTCTCCTACATCCTCCCCATACATGCTCCCATGTTTCCTCTTCCCATTCACATATTCTGCACTTCCTGTTATCTTTCTTTTCCCAATACATACTTGCCCTTACCTCGTTTCCCAATCTAAATCTTGCTATTCTTGTCCATCTTTTCTCTCCCCATCCCTTTTCTAAATACTTTGGTACTCCTTCCTTTTTTATCATCTTATACCATATATTATATTTTGATTCCTCAATCATCCCCCATCTTTCTATTAATTGTCTTTCTCTCTCCCTTTTTTCCACTTCTTCATAGTTGACTCCAGTCCCGTCTTCTATATCTCTAGCCTCAAAGAACTCCCTCCTTTCTTCCTCTCATCTCGTTAATTCAATCGCTCTCCCTCTCCTTTCTTCTACCTCCATCAAACACCTTCTCGCTAACTCCCCTCCTTTTCCCTCCCTCAGCTTCGTCTCAAAATTCCATGCTCTCTTTCCTGCTCTGGTACTTAATTTATCCCTTTGCGCTTCTTCTCTCACCATATATCCCGGTGTCCTCCAGTCTACCCCTAGCGTCCACCTTATATACCTTTCTTGTAAACTTTCAATATCTTTCCTTTCTTTCCATCCCCATATCTCTGCTCCATAACCTAATACCGGCCATACCAGCGTATCGAATAACCACATTCTCCTTCTCCAATTTTTTTTAAATCTTCTTTTTCCTATTCCCCATATTTGTTTCATTACCCCTGCTGCTTTTTTTATCCTTTCTCTTATATGAGCTCTATGATCTCCATTTGCTTGCAAGGTATATCCCAGATACTTAAACTCTTTTACTTCTTCTAATTTTTTTCCCTTCCATCTTCCCGTCCATTCTTTTTTTCTTCCCCCTCCTTTTCTAAACCTCATTATCTTTGTCTTTTCTACATTTAAATTCAACTTCTTTCCATCTAAGTATCTCTCTAATCCGGTAATTAAGCCCGCCATCCCTTCTTCATCCTCTGCCATCAACACTATATCGTCTGCGTATGCCAGTGTATATATCTTTTCGTTCCCTATCCTAACTCCTCCCCACCCTTTTCTCTTCATTTCTTCTTCCAAGTCTGATATTAATATATTAAATAAAAGCGGGCTCAGAGGACATCCTTGCCTTACCCCTCTCACCAACCAGAAACTATCTCCCACTTGCTCTCCTACCTTTACCTTGCTTTTTGTCTCTCTAAAAATTTCCGATACTCTATTTATTAATCCCTGTCTTATCCCCTTTTTCACCATTACTTTTTCTATCTCGCCTCGGTCTAATGAGTCAAACGCCGCCTTCAAGTCCACGAACACTGCTATCATTGCCCCTTTCTCCCTTTTAATCCTCTTATTTACTAAGTAGTTCAGAACATATATATTGTCCATTACACCCATCCCTTTTCTAAACCCTGTCTGATTCGGTGGTTCTATCTTTTTCTCCACAACTTCTTTTTTTAACCTCTCCGATAAAACCGTCACATATACTTTATACAGTGTTGGCATTAGTGTCACTCCTTTATAATCTTTAACTTCCTTTCCTGTGCCTTTCTTCACTATTGGTATCACTACTCCTTCTTTCCATAACTCTGGCCACCCCTCTCCTCTCCATACTCTATTGCACATTATCCATGCCCATTCCTCTAATTCTGCCCCCCCCATATTTCCATACTTCATTTGGAATCTCATCTACACCAGGTGCCTTTCCATCTTTCATCATCCCTAATACCTTGACTATTTCCTCTCTTGTAATGTCCTCCTCATCATCTGCTTCCCTACCATCTCTCCCTCCTTTCCTAACTTTCCTCTCTACCCCTCTTAGTAATTCCATAAAATATTTTTTCCATTCTATCATCTCAATATCCTGGTTTACTCTTTCCCTTCTTCTTCTCTCTTTATTTACCACCTTCCAAACCTCTTCTTCCGTCCTAGCCTTCTCCGCTTCTTCTTCAAACCTTTTATTTTCTTCCTCTTTTTTTTGATCACACAACTCAGTATACTCCTTCTTTTTTCTCCTATATTCTTCTCCACTACTTGTCCCTTTTCTCCATTTTCTTAATACCTTTCTCACTTCCTTCTTCTTCTGTTTACAATCCTCATCCCATCCACTTCTATCCCCTCCTTCATTAACTTCTTTTTTGCTTGTGCACTCTAATGCTCCTTTTATTTCTCCTACCATTATTTCCATTTCCTCGTTTAAATTTCCTTCCCCCATTTTGATCTTCCTGACTTTTTCTTTAAACTGTTCTTTACCTTCCATTAACCAATCCCCTCTTCCTGCTCTTTTCACTTTTGCTTCCTTTTTAGCGTTTTTGGTATTACTCATTTCTGCCTCTACCGTCACTATTATGGGAAAGTGATCCGAATCTATGTAGTTCCCCTCCTCTAGTCTCTTAACCTTCTCTCTTACTTCGTCGTCCACTACCACATAATCAATTACCGTTCCCCTCTTTCCTCCTGAACGCGTAAATTCCCCTTCCTCATCCCCCTCTATACTTCCGTTTAGGATAAACCATCCCATCTCCCCTAGGCTCTTCAACAACTTCTTTCCCTCCCCATTCAGTATCTTGTCTTTGGATTTTCTTCCTCCCATTCCCTTCCTCCTCTATCTCCTGTTCTCGCATTAGGAGCACCTTCTATTATTAGCCTACTCTCTTGCTCATTTTCTTCCATCAGTTCTCTCATATCCTCTGATTTTTCCTGCATATCAACGTTCACATAAGCCCCCACTATCTTCCACCTCTCTCCTCCCATATTTATCTCTTCTACTATTAATCCTTCTTTATGTTCTTTCAACTCTTTTTTATCATTCTCTGTTATACATTCGTTCCTTACTCCCATCACCATTCCTCCCATTGCTCTGCCCTTTTTATTCTTCCTCTTTGCATTTTGAACCTGCCATTTGTAACCTCTTGGTAATCTTCCCCTTACTCTTTCCCATCCCTTTTCATCTAGCCACGTCTCCATCATTACAACTACATCCCATTGTGTCAAATTTCTCATAAACTCCCTATCCTTTCTTTCTAAGCCTGCTATATTCCAGTAGCATATCCTTCATTCTTTCCTACTTTCGTTTCTTGTCTCTTTTGGTTTCTCACTATTTCTTATTTCCTCACCTCCTGTTCCTTTCTCTCTTAGTTTCCCGATACCTCATTTTTTACTAAATATTCCCTGTCCTCATCCCAATTCCACCATACACCTTCTATCTGTATTTTCCCATACTTACCCCATGTTCTTCTTCCTTTTTTTCTTTCCTCTTCCGCTATTTTCCTTAACCTATACTGCATGTTCCTTTCTACCCATGTCAAATCATCCTCTATTCCCTCCAAACTTCCAAATAACATCCTCTTCTTTGTCATCACTTCCCTCTTATGTTCCCATTTCTTCAGTTTCACTAGTGCCATTCTCTCCCCTCTTCGCTCTTCCCTTCCTACACTTCGCACTTCCTCTATCTCTACCTTAGCATCAATCCTTTTTAGTACTTCTTCCACTCCTTCCCTCAGCTCCTTCCCCTCTAATCTTAGACCCTTTATCACGATGTTTCTTTTTCTTTCTTCTCTCTCTTTTTTTCTATTCTTTGCTCTATTTTTCTCAGCCTTTCCTTCTCCTTTTTCCCACTCTCCCCACCTCCAAACTCATGGTTTGAGCTTTCAATTTTTGTTATTCTACCTTCCAACTCCTCTACCTTTTTATTAGGCTCTTCCTTCTTTTCTAGTCTTTGCTCCAACATCTGCATCCTTTTCTCTAACTTTTCCCTGACTTCTTCCCATTTCCTCATTTCTTTCCTAAGTTCGGTCATTTCCTGTCTAATTTCTCTTCTTATTTCCACCACCCTTTTCTCCTGCTTTTCTTCATACATCCCCATTAGTTCTATCATCATTTTGCGCGTTTCTTTCAATCTTTCCTTTTCCATCTGATCTTTATCCTCATCTCTGTCTCTTTCTGTCTCCTTAATTTTCTCATCCATTTTTGGATTTTTCAAGCTTGACCCTATATCTTCCTTGTCTTCACTGCTTCCCCGCTCCTCTCTCTTCCTTTTAATGAATGCCTCAATTGATCCCACGCTTTTCGCCCTCAATCTATCCTTTTCTACTGTTTTTCGATACTTTCCCCTTGCCCTCCTTTCTTTGTTCTCCCCTTTCGGTGTACTGAAAACTTCCTGATCTGAATCCCTGCTTTCCTTGACAGTATTCGCTCCGCTAGCCATGAATCCAATTCAAACGATCCCGCCTTCTATCGTTCTCTGTCTCCATCTACCGTCACGTCTACCTGCCTTGCCTTTCTCCCTCTCTACCCTACCCTGCTACGGCACGCTACGACCAACCTGGTCCTCCCACCCTGTCACAAACCTCAACAAACAAATCTGTCTTGATTCCCAAAAATATCCTCACCCCCTTGTCAATCTTTCAATCTCTCAATCGACCCCTCACAAACGAACCCCTCTACACACATCCACAAAATGAATTTGAATAAATTTTAATAAATTATATCTTCATCTTCAGTGACACAGACTTTTTCAATTGGGTTTTTGAATGTATTATGTTCTATGTCGCAGTTCTGTTGCCCTATATCTTCACCTCCTATTAGTTCTTTAAAAGAGTCTTTCAAAGCGTTTATTATCCCGTCTGTATCATATAGCATTTCACCTTTGCTGTTTCTCATGCTGACAAACTCTCTACATTTACTTTCCTTCATCGCTTTAAATAATAGTTTCATGGTTCCTTCAAAGTCGTTTTGTATTTTCTTCTCTTCTTCTGTACTGATTTTATATTTACTTCCCTTGGCTAGTCGTTTAACTTTCTTCTTTTTGTGTATGTTATCATTTTTAAGTCTATTTCTCTTCTCATCGCTAAGACCTGTGATGTTCAACGTTCTCTTGTACGCTTCTTTCTTTTCTTGTTGGTGTGCCTCAATTTCATCATTCCACCATGCATCACCAGATTTTCTTCCTACAACTGCCGTACCACACACTTCGGTCGCAGTTTTAAGAATGATATCCCGTAACATAGTCAAAAGCACCATCTATATCCTTATTGCTTCTAAGCGCCTCCCAAGTTACCTTATCTATGCGTTCGTTTATCTTATTCTGTAAATCTATTCGCACTTCCGGTTTCTGTAAAAAAATTCGATCATGATTTGCTTTTGTTTCGTTTTTTTTCTTCTCCTTCTCCATCCTCGTCCTCAGTTTATTTTGGAGACTATAGGAGGTAATGATCAGTATTGCATTCGGAACCCCTCATGACTCTTGTATCTTCTACTAGTTCTCTTTTCATCCGAAATAACGAAGTCAATTATACTGCGGTTATTTCCTTTACACCAGGTGTATGTGTGGATCATTTTATGTCGGAACCAAGTATTTGTAATAAATAGGTACTTTTCTAAGCATAAGATAACTAATTTTTCCCCTTTATAACTTTTTCTTTTTGGATCCCCAAACTTGCCTAGCACCCTTTCTGTATCTGTATCCTGACGTTGGTTGCCGAAACATCCGTTCATATGTCCTACTATCGGCGAGAAAATTCGAGTCCTCTGGCTTTGACGTTAAAAAAGTAAGTGAAGAAAAAATGGTAGCTCAATGAATGAAGGATCACTTTAAAGGTCAAAATGTTGTACGTTAATGAGCCTGGAACGAATATGCCAAAAAAATTCTTATAGCTTACAGACCCGAAAAT
>CAKNXH010000216.1:354992-409654 GCA_932178445.1 Andricus quercusramuli | reverse complement strand
CTTCTTCTTCTTCTTCTTTATTCATAATGTGTCCCCTAAGGGTTTACATGACTTCCATTTCTTACAACACTTCCTTCTACATGTTTTATAAAATCTTATCCTTACTATTTACAGTTATTTACACCTATTTACATAAAATCTTATATCGAACGCCTTAAATCTAATTTCGACGATAGCGCAATTTGGGACGTGTTAGCGAACGAGTGAGCGAGTGATCGAAAGCGAGAGTGCAAGCGAGAGATAGAGAGCGGTAACGCAAACGCATCTTAATTTACTTATGCTATTACATAATCATTACTTACAATCTTTACGCTTCTTATTTAAGCGACTTCCGTTTCCTTTTTCTTTCACTTCTCTTGTACCTCCATTTTACCATTTTTTGCATCCACTCTTTCATTCTTTTTCAGTTGCTCCCCTAGCATCCTCTAACTCCTTCATCCACTCTTCCCCCAAACCATCCTCCCCTAGAATCTTTACCACATTCTCTTGCCAGGTTCCTTTATCTTCCATTCCTCTCCTACATCCTCCCCATACATGCTCCCATGTTTCCTCTTCCCATTCACATATTCTGCACTTCCTGTTATCTTTCTTTTCCCAATACATACTTGCCCTTACCTCGTTTCCCAATCTAAATCTTGCTATTCTTGTCCATCTTTTCTCTCCCCATCCCTTTTCTAAATACTTTGGTACTCCTTCCTTTTTTATCATCTTATACCATATATTATATTTTGATTCCTCAATCATCCCCCATCTTTCTATTAATTGTCTTTCTCTCTCCCTTTTTTCCACTTCTTCATAGTTGACTCCAGTCCCGTCTTTTATATCTCTAGCCTTAAAGAACTCCCTCCTTTCTTCCTCCCATCTCGTTAATTCAATCGTCCTCCCTCTCCTTTCTTCTACCTCCATCAAACACTTTCTCGCTAACTCCCCTCCCTTGCCCTCTCTCAGCTTCATCTCAAAATTCCATGCCCTCTTTCCTGCTCTAGTACTTAATTTATCCCTTTGCGCTTCTTCTCTCACCATATATCCCGGTGTCCTCCAGTCTACCCCTAGCGTCCACCTTATATACCTTTCTTGTAAACTTTCAATATCTTTCCTTTCTTTCCATCCCCATATCTCTGCTCCATAACCTAATACCGGCCATACCAGCGTATCGAATAACCACATTCTCCTTCTCCAATTTTTTTTAAATCTTCTTTTTCCTATTCCCCATATCTGTTTCATTACCCCTGCTGCCTTTTTTATCCTTTCTCTTATATGAGCTCTATGATCTCCATTTGCTTGCAAGGTATATCCCAGATACTTAAACTCTTTTACTTCTTCTAATTTTTTTCCCTTCCATCTTCCCGTCCATTCTTTTTTTCTTCCCCCTCCTTTTCTAAACCTCATTATCTTTGTCTTTTCTACATTTAAATTCAACTTTTTTCCATCTAAGTATTTCTCTAATCCGGTAATTAAGCCCGCCATCCCTTCTTCATCTTCTGCCATCAACACAATATCGTCTGCGTACGCCAGTGTATATATCTTTTCGTTCCCTATCCTAACTCCTCCCCACCCTTTTCTCTTCATTTCTTCTTCCAAGTCTGATATTAATATATTAAATAAAAGCGGGCTCAGAGGACATCCTTGCCTTACCCCTCTCACCAACCAGAAACTATCTCCCACTTGCTCTCCTACCTTTACCTTGCTTTTTGTCTCTCTAAAAATTTCCGATACTCTATTTATTAATCCCTGTCTTATCCCCTTTTTCACCATAACTTTTTCTATCTCGCCTCGGTCTAATGAGTCAAACGCCGCCTTCAAGTCCACGAACACTGCTATCATTGCCCCTTTCTCCCTTTTAATCCTCTTATTTACTAAGTAGTTCAGAACATATATATTGTCCATTACCCCCATCCCTTTTCTAAACCCTGTCTGATTCGGTGGCTCTATCTTTTTCTCCACAACTTCTTTTTTTAACCTCTCCGATAAAACAGTCACATATACTTTATACAGTGTTGGCATTAGTGTCACTCCTCTATAATCTTTAGCCTCCTTTCCTGTGCCTTTCTTGACTATTGGTATCACTACTCCTTCTTTCCATAACTCTGGCCACCCCTCTCCTCTCCATACTCTATTGCACATTATCCATGCCCATTCCTCTAATTCTGTCCCCCCATATTTCCATACTTCATTTGGAATCTCATCTATACCAGGTGCCTTTCCATCTTTCATCATCCCTAATACCTTGACTATTTCGTCTCTTGTAATGTCCTCCTCCTCATCTGTTTCCCTACCATCTCTCCCTCCTTTCCTAACTTTCCTCTCTACCCCTCCTAGTAATTCCATAAAATATTTTTTCCATTCTATCATCTCAATATCCTGGTTTACTCTTTTCCTTCTTCTTCTCTCTTTATTTACCACCTTCCAAACCTCTTCTTCCGTCCTAGCCTTCTCCGCTTCTTCTTCAAACCTTTTATTTTCTTCCTCTTTTTTTTGATCACACAACTCAGTATACTCCTTCTTTTTTCTCCTATATTCTTCTCCACTACTTGTCCCTTTTCTCCATTTTCTTAATACCTTTCTCACTTCCTTCTTCTTCTGTTTACAATCTTCATCCCATCCACTTCTATCCCCTCCTTCATTAACTTTTTTTTTGCTTGTGCACTCTAATGCTTCTTTTATTTCTCCTCTTCCTGCTCTTTTCACTTTTGCTTCCTTTTTAGCGTTTTTGTTATTGCTCATTTCCCCCTCTACCGTCACTATTATGGGAAAGTGATCCGAATCTATGTAGTTGCCCACCTCTAATCTCTTAACCTTCTCTCTTACTTCGTCGTCCACTACCACATAATCAATTACCGTTCCCCTCTCTCCTCCTGAACGTGTAAATTCACCTTCCTCATCCCCCTCTATACTTCCGTTTAGGATAAACCATCCCATCTCCCCTAGGCTCTTCAACAACTTCTTTCCCTCCCCATTCAGTATCTTGTCTTTGGATTTTCTTCCTCGCTCTCCATCCCATTCCCTTCCTCCTCTATCTCCTGTTCTCGCATTAAAGTCACCTCCTATTATTAGCCTACTCTCATGGTTATTTTCTTCCATCAGTTCTCTCATATCCTCTGATTTTTCCTGCATATCACCGTTCACATAAACCCCCACTATCTTCCACCTCTCTCCTCCCATATTTATCTCTTCTACTATTAATCCTTCTTTATGTTCTTTCAACTCTTTTTTATCATTCTCTGTTATACATTCGTTCCTTACTCCCATCACCATTCCTCCCATTGCTCTGCCCTTTTTATTCTTCCTCTTTGCATTTTGAACCTGCCATTTGTAACCTCTTGGTAATCTTCCCCTTACTCTTTCCCATCCCTTTTCATCTAGCCACGTCTCCATCATTACAACTACATCCCATTGTGTCAAATTTCTCATAAACTCCCTATCCTTTCTTTCTAAGCCTGCTATATTCCAGTAGCATATCCTCCATTCTTCCCTACTTTCGTTTCTTGTCTCTTTTGGTTTCTCACTATTTCTTATTTCTTTACTTCCTGTTCCTTTCTCTCCTAGTTTCCCGATACCTCATTTTTTACTAAATCTTCCCTGTCCTCATCCCAATTCCACCATACACCTTCTATCTGTATTCTCCCATACTTAACCCATGTTCTTCTTCCTTTTTTTCTTTCCTCTTCCGCTATTTTCCTTAACCTATACTGCATGTTCCTTTCTACCCATGTCAAATCATCCTCTATTCTCTCCGAGCTTCCATATAACATCCTCTTCTTTGTCATCACTTCCCTCTTATTTTCCCATTTCTTCAGTTTTACTAGTGCCATTCTCTCCCCTCTTCGCTCTTCCCTTCCTACACTTCGCACTTCCTCTATCTCTACCTTGGCATCAATCCTTTTTAGTACTTCTTCCACTCCTTCCCTCAGCTCCTTCCCCTCTAATCTTAGACCCTTTATCACTATGTTTCTTTTTCTTTCTTCTCTCTCTTTTTTTTCTATCCTTTGCTCTATTTTTCTCAGCCTTTCCTTCTCCTTTTTCCCACTCTCCCCACCTCCAAACTCACGGTTTGAGCTTTCAATTTTTGTTATTCTACTTTCCAACTCCTCTACCTTTTTCTTAGGCTCTTCCTTCTTTTCTAGTCTTTGCTCCAACATCTGCATTCTTTTCTCTAACTTTTCCCTGACTTCTTCCCATTTCCTCATTTCTTTCCTAAGCTCGGCCATTTCCTGTCTAATTTCTCTTCATATTTCCTCCACCCTTTTCTCCTGCTTTTCTTCATACATCCCCATTACTTCTATCATCATTTTGCGCGTTTCTTTCAATCTTTCCTTTTCGATCTGATCTTTATCCTCAGCTCTGTCTCTTTCTGTCTCCTTATTTTTCTCATCCATTTTTGGATTTTTCAAGCTTGCCCCTATAACTTCCTTGTCTTCACTGCTTCCCCGCTCCTCTCTCTTCCTTTTAAAGAATGCCTCAATTGATCCCACGCTTTTCGCCCTCAATCTATCCTTTTCTACTGTTTTACGATATTATCCCCTTGCCCTCCTTTCTTTGTTCTCCCCTTTCGGTGTACTAAAAACTTCCTGATCCAAATCCCTGCTTTCCTTACAAGTGTTCGCTCCGCTAGCCATGAATCGAATTCAAACAATCCCGCCTTCTATCGTTCTCTGTCTCCATCTACCGTCGCGTCTACCTGCCTCGCCTTTCTCCCTCCCAACCCTGCCCTGCTACGACACGCTACGACCAACCTGGTCCTCCCACCCTGTCACAAACCTCAAACCCACCTAACCTCAACTTCCACACAAATCTGTCTTGATCCCCAAAACTATCCTCACCCCCTTGTCAATCTTTCAATCCCTCAATCAATCCCTCACAAACGAACCCCTCTACACACATCCACAATCCACTCACCTCCAATTTCACCACAATTATCAGAAAAACTCAGCACCAAATTTCACCACTGCCACACACTTTCACGCGGGAAACGGAAGTCAAGCACCTACTTCTTTCAAATTGTAAATAATTTCAAATATTTTAGCTAACTACCTCTAATTTAAATCA
The DNA here is from genome assembly GCA_932178445.1 of Andricus quercusramuli. NCBI lineage: Eukaryota > Metazoa > Arthropoda > Insecta > Hymenoptera > Cynipidae > Andricus > Andricus quercusramuli. Next base: position 404,608 of record CAKNXH010000216.1, on the reverse strand, counting down.
CTTCAATATCTTCATTAGAACTGGAGATAGTACAGTTGTATATTTATGTACAAAAAACGAACAATTTGTTATATTCTGCAAAATTTTCAACGGCAATTTGTTTAGAACTGTTTAAGGTACTACCATGAATTTCCTCAGATTTTTCTTATTATTTTTTCAATAAAAAACTATGTTCCAAAGTTCACTGTCTTTAAAAACTGCCAAATTTCCCTACTTTTTAACAGATTTTTGGGTCTGTAAGCTATAAGAATTTTTTTGGCATATTCGTTTCAGGCTCATTAACGTACAACATTTTGACCTTTAAAGTGATCCTTCATTCATTGAGCTACCATTTTTTCTTCACTTACTTTTTTAACGTCAAAGCCAGAGGACTCGAATTTTCTCGCCGATAGTAGTAGAATTATTCTTTCACCTTGATCGCAAGTATTTATTGTATCATTTAAGGTGTACCAGAAGACGTCTTCGACTTTTCTCGGATCATAATCAACTGGGGCGTAGCACGCTATGATATAGTATATTGCGTGACGAGGGTCGAAAGGCAACGATTTCACGAGTGTGAAGTTAGCTGCCCGAGCGAAGCGAGGGCTGATATCACACGAGTGAAAGCGTTGCCTCGGCCCGAGTCATGCATACAATTTTTCATCATATCGATAATCGAAAAGTCGACTTGAGATGACTGTGGAGCGGGTCGATAATCGAATTTTCAACCCTAGGGAAGAAAGTGACAGATCAATGCAAATGGCGACGCCATTTGCATTTATCTGTCACTTTCTTCCCTAGGGTTGAAAATTCGATTTTCGACCCGCTCCACAGGCATCGAAAGTCGAATTTTCGATTGAGGTATGATGAAAAATAATTTTCTGATTCCTACCTTCATTCTAGCCAACAACAATCTGGGAGATACAAAATCATGATCTTTGAGATTCTGTCTTGCTTCTTCATTCATAATTAAACCGACCCCTTGACTACCATGTAATTCACTACCTACTCCTGATCATATTTCAAAACCGCCTTTCAATACCCCATTTTCTATGTTTCTACTTTCGCAACCCTTTTTCTTTGTTTCAGATAAACATAAAATATCTAGTTTCCTTACGTGCATAGTTTCTCGTATTTGTCTTACCTTAAGGCTTAAGATCATTCACTCCTCTAGCATTCCAAACACCCAGTCTCCATTCATCGCCTGAAACTCGACCTGTCACGGAGAAAACTGTATGGTTGTATGATCCATAAATGTGGTTGTCATAACCACAGAAAATAGTAAAATATGGTCCAACTATAACTGTGGTTCCCACAACGACATAGCTGTTTGTGTTAGAGACTAGTTGTAAGATCTACACTGTGTGACTTCCGCAACCACGCTATGTGTTTGACGCAACCCTACATTGTGGTTGTCACAACCGACACTATGTAGTTACCGCAGTCATACACTGAGATTGTCACAACCAATCTGTGTAGTTGCAGCACCCATACACTATGGTAGTCACAACAACACAGCTAAATTCTAATTAATAGGATGTATAAATGTTCTCATAAATAGGATGTATCTGTCACAACTAGCATTGCTGGTTGAAGAAATAATTCTCAGCATTAATGAAACATAAGTTTTTATTTAAATTTCATGTTACTAAGGTTACATTTTATTGTTGTAAACAAATTTCATGAATAAACCATTTTCATAATTTTTTGACGAAGAAAATTATTTTTCATTTGATATATGTATCTAAGCAGCTTCTTTGACTTATTAACTCTAGATAATTGTTAACATTTAACATTTGGCTTTCTTATGAATAATTAAGTTAACAAATAAAGTATTTCAATCTATTTTTTTCGGGATCATTTTTTTCCATTGTATATCTATTGACAAAGTCTCGCTAACTTACTAAACTCCAGGAAAATGCTAAAATGTTAAGCTTTGTTATAAATAATTGAAGTTGACAAATAATAAAGGTTAATTCTTCTCTTCATTAAGAAAATTATTTTCCATATAATATGTATCTAAGTAGGTTAGCAGACCTATTAAACTCTAGAAAATTTCAACATTTATGTTTGTTAAAAACAATGTAAGTTGAATAATGAAAAATTTGTATATAGCTTTTAAAATGGCTCGAAAGACTTACTAAAATTTATAATTAGCTGGATTCTAATCATTTTGAGAAACTATATATGATGCTGAAAGCTGGAAAAAAATTTCACTCAAAACAAAAAGATGAAAATGTTATACTTGTTAACTTGAATTATTTATAATAAAATGCATACGTTTTTTAATAATGTAATGCTCCTTAATTCAAGTTGCTTCATTTTTCATAATATTTAAAAAATGCTGACAAAACATAATAGATTTAAGCGGGTGCAAATGTTTTACTAAAGCTGTTTTAATCTTGGCCTAGCACACGGCTCTCGCTCTAGCACAAATATTGTAGGAGCTAGGAAGTAGCTGTGGTAAACGACCGATGGACTGACATCCGATCGTCATTATAATATAAGGGTTTCCGGCGTATAATAAGGGTTTCCGGTTTATAAGGATTTCCGGGTTCCTTAATTTTCTGTTTATGACATACAAAAAACACACCTGCTGATTAATCGTAACATTCAAATATGCTTTCTCGTATTGTTTGCCGTGAAATCACTGAACATGCGCTTTTTTACTCCAGTATTAGTATTCAAATCCGTTATCTTGTTTGTCGGATCGGCCTGACAAGATTTACTAACTGCATATTTTTCATTATCAGTCGTCACGTTAAAATCAAACGCTTCATGCAATATTGTGGATTTTAGGGTGAATGTGAGATTGTGAGCGTATATTTCTTTCCGTGAAGCATAGTAAAGCATAGTCAAAGACAGATGATCTTTCTGCGTGAAATCAGAGTTTTTTTGTGTAGGTGAGCTATAAAACATTAAATTCGCTACTTTATGCTGTTGATTTTTTCCCTCAGAAGCTAAAAAATGAGAAAAACGTAAAATGTATAGTTTATTAGAACACTATATTTTGGAAGTTTTTCTTTTAGTTCGATTTTCCTCTGAAGCGGCTGAAATTGAAGCTCTTGGTGTGTAGAATTGCGATCACGAATAAAAATCGTCTATAAAACCTAATTTAAATTTATAGAGAGCACTATATGATGTTTAAAAAAAATAATGTACTATATTGTTGTAAATATAATGGCCCAGGCAAAAACATAGACCTAATTTGTATGTATGTTTTCGAAATTAATATAGTACAATATAGTTTACTAAATATACCACCCTGGATAAAAACGTAGACCAAAATTTGTATACGTTTTTGAAAAAATAGTACAATAGTGTACTAAATATACTGTCTTCAGCAAAAATATAGACCTAATGTCTCACATCACCCTATATGTGCCACATTACTCCGTGTATCATATTAACCTGTGTTTCCTATTAGTCCAAATCTACACTGAAAAAAATAGTTGGTTGGGACAACTAATAAAGTAGTAGGGCCAACTACTTTAGTTTGTAAAATATGCCGCTGCTATTCAACTGGTTGGGGCTACTACTTTTATTCGCAAGATTGGTAGTAGTTGTCCTTACTACTTTACTTGTTGTCGCGACAACTTTAGATGGTACATACTATTTTCAGGTAGTAAGCCTTACCACTTCAATTAGTAAGTCCTACTATTAAATTAGTTAGTCTTACAAATAAGTTAGTTGATCTCACTACTTAAAGTAGTAATCCTCACTATTACAATTAGTAAGTTTTACTATTCAAAATAGTAGTCCTTACTGTTAAAATTAGTGGGTTTCACTATTTAAATTAATAGTTCTAACTATTAAAATTACTGGGTCGTGGACTATTGCGAAGTTAGAACTTCTCAGTAGTGAAATTATAGTAAATTTTACTATAATTTCTCTATAGTCGACACAAGAGCGTCCTCAGGACTTCCTATAGAGGCCAGGTCCTGATAAAACGTCATGTCGAAATACGCACCCACATGCCCGTCGGGATGTTAATGAAAAATCACTATAATTTTCGAAACACAAGAACTCGATAGGAGAACAAGAACACAAAAATTCATACAAGGCCAGTTTCGGGGGTTGCCTCGCAGTAATCGTGCACTAAATTTGTATTTGGATGAATGGTGCGGAGTGGCCACGCATTGTTAACATTGCCTGTGCGCTGAGAAACTGCGTGAGCCAGCAGTTTTAGGAAGAACAAGATCAGTCGGCCTTATATTGGAGTTCTTTGTCACTACTGCACAATTCACAAAAAGGTTGAGATAAAAATGGCGACGATCGATAACATGACGCGATATTTCGGTGCGAATGTTGGCAGCACTGCTCAGGTTTCAGTTCTGCCAATGTCGCCAAGGAGAAAAACTTGTAACTGCTACTACTTTTAGTTCTTGGAAAATAAATTGGTGGTAAATGTGACTACTTTATTTGTTGTGACTAAAATTACTATCGTTACTAATATAACCTACGTAGGATTACTAACGGCGACTTGTTGCCGCACTAAACTGGTTAGTTACATTTACCATCGAAGTGGTTGTCGCTTCTAATACCATCTCTACTAATAAAGAGCTTCTTGTCACAACTAACCATTTTTTTCAGTCTACTACTCTAACTAAAAATATAGGCCCGATGTGCCATGTTACCCCATATGCCATATTACCTTATGTGAAATATTGGCCTATGTGTCATATTACCATCTATGCCATATTACTTCACGTAATATTACCGAATTCTTTTTTGCCCCGTATCACCTCAAATATATTACCTTAACCAAAAACATAGCCTCGATGTGCCACATTACCTCATGACCAACATTACCCCATGTGCCATATTACCTCATGTGACATATTGCTCCATGTGTCTTATTGCCCCATATGTTATATTACACCATGACATATTACAGCATATTTTGTTGCCACATTACACATGCCCAATTTTTCTAGGAGTGTAAAATTACAAGAAGTTTGGAATTACACTATATTCTAAATTACACCATGTGCAAATTATGCCATTTTGTTTCAACTTTGTAAATTAATAATTATATACAGCTCTTCTCTATCCATTTATCTATCATTACGACCATTGACCATGCCCATTTCTTCTAATCTATTGCTTCACCTAGCAGTGGCAAAAAATGTAGATCCCATTTTTGTAAACCTATGTTTATTTACCTGCAACGGAGGTAGACATGCGCGCAAGGGGCGCAGCCACTAGTATGGACGTAGGCAAAGGGCAGAGCTCACCACTTTCAGCAGGTGTTGACTGCCACGACAAGTATCTGGCTGCCACGAAGTTTTTCTGTAATTTTTTTCTTTGGTTTCCAGGAATCCTGGAAAGGATTACGGTCGTTACAGTCACGGCTCGTTGCGGCTCATTGTTCACACCGAAGGTTGTGATTTTTTTCTACTTGAATTTACAATACATTTCATTATTTCATTTCAAACTGTAATTCACCGTGAAGGATCAGGGACGCGTCGAAGAACAAGTTTGACGAAAATTTATTAGGGCCTGTTCGACCTGGTCTCTCGACTGCCACTGGCAGCCAAGGCAGCCAATGACTGCTTTCTGGAGAGCCCTGGCGTTTTAGAATTTGGGACGAAATCTTTACCTGGCTTCTAAGTGCTATATCTATGTGATATATTTAAAAAGTCTTTTTTTTGTGATTGATTTTGAACCAATAATTTAGATTATTACATTTTCGAAATAGGAAAAGAAACAATCCAAAACATTAATACATTTCTAAAATTTATAATATTTAAAATATGCTTCGTACAAAGTTTCAACAAGAAAGAATTCTTTCGAGAACGAATCATAGGTTTAGTGTCTCTATTTAAAATTTTGTATTCAAGATCAAAATAAAATCTACTTTCTTATGAATAATTTTATGAAACAAAATCAGAGCATGAAACAAATTCACAACTTAAAATTAGATTTCTAAATTATCACCTTACAAAGAGTGGAATAGGGTTATTAATTGGGTAAATTAATTCCTGTTGCTCACTATTCAAAAGAATTATTGATAGAAAAATCATTTTCTCACCAATGAAATGGAGAATTAGACTAAATGACCTTTTTGATAAATATCTATATATTTTCATTTTTAGGTATTTTGTCAATTCTAATTATCATCGTTTTAGTTATTCAGACCTGTAGTTCTGCTATGAATAATCCATGATGAGGTATAACTTGACCCCGAAACAGTTTGGTTATCAAGTTGTATAAAAGAGACGGAGAAAGAAGAAGGAAAAACGGAAAGGTTGCTTTTGACTGACTTTTGGTCGAGTATTAATTGAGCTCCGGAGTCCGACAAATGTTTTTGTCAATAAGGAACTTTCTGTTCCGATAATATTTTTTTTGCTACTTTGGAAAAATAGTACAATGATGTACTATTTTATCATAAAATGAGGAATATTAAGTTATCAAAGTGTCATTTAATCAAGAACATTGCAAGATATTACCTACTTGAAATTAATGGACAATTGTTCATTTATTAGTAAATTTTTATCAATTTCTTCGAGAAAATGGCTAAATTTAACATTTAACACATATCATTATAACTCTGAACGCACCTTTATTCCTGGAATTTAATAAATTTTACTATTTGAAATTGTGTCTCCGTGCAAGGAAAATCGTAAAAATGGCTATTTTACGTTGTTATATTCACTAAATTACTTAAAAATGCTTTCAGACTTCTAAGTTGGTATGTTAATAGTATGTTAAATAGTAAACTTAAATTAAAAACTTTTTAAATCTATGACTGAAATCATTATTCTTATTATTTTGTACAAGTATATTTCATCAATTAGATGAACATGAAAATAAATATGAATTGTTGGTTTCTTCTAATTGCCTAAAACAAATCAGGCGTTTAGAAGAATTTCTGAGTGATCTTCTAAATGCCTAACTAAACCAGGAACTTGGACGCCAGGTAAAAATTTCGTCCCAAATTCTTTTGAAAGTCGGCAGTCGGCAGACTGCCTAAAATCTTGATATCCCCACGACATGCGATATGCCCTTCATAATCATTTAGTAGTCATTCTACAAAAATGGCAATAACCTCTACATTCTACAATATTACACATTTCATCCGTGTTCGTACAATCCAGATACCAGACAGGAAAGTATTCCCCTCCTTTTACATACCCATCTAATAAAAGAATGTTGCTATACCAAAATATTCTAAATTCTTCACGCTTCCTTTCCTGACGGCTTACCCGAAACTATCCTCTCGTGAAAATTTCAAATCTATTACAAAATCCAGGGACCAGGGGTCAGGGAGCAGGTACCAAGATTCATTTCACGGCTGATGCTTTCCTAATTTAAAACCCCTATTCTGGACCTAATCCCAGCACTCTCCCTGAATTCCTCCAATCTTTCACCTTCCTTTGTCATTATTCTTCCGGCAGAAGATCTCGATAATGGTCGTACAACCACCTGGAGGTTGTTGTGTTGTTGAGTCTGAGATATCCCTTCTCTGTTCTCCCGGTACCAAGAGTAAAGCTGGGCTGCCACAGTCCCAGAACGGACGCAGTCAGACACCTATATGAGATTGCCAAGCTCTATAACATAGCCCAGTTGTCGTCTAGAAACGCCGCTGTAGAGGCTGCCACCTCTTCGTTCAATTCTCACGTACCTACTTACCCACCTGTCGTTCAGTTTTTGACTGAAATTTGAAATCGAAATTATAAAAATACCCAGTGAATTGCGTTCTCATTCGTGCTTCGAGTTTATTTAATTCGTGAAGTGCATTCCGCATTTGTCCAAGTGAGGAGTCTCGAATCTTCCGTGTACCACAGATTTTCAGAGTGAGTACCTTTTTTGTCCCTTGTCTTCCTCGATCGCTTGTAGAGGTGAATGTACGGAAGATACCTCGAGGAAGAGCAGAGCATCTCTTTGCGATATCAAACAAACGCGAATTCACTTGGAGTTCATGTACCAACTTTTTTACTCTTGAGCGTCGTAACTGTAAATAGCTTTTTTTTTTGTAAATTTAAACTAAGAAGAAATATTGAAATAGGATTTTAATTTATGTGTCGAAATGATTATAGTAATTTCATTTATTAAAGAGGTATCAAATATTTTAGTAACTTTACAAAGGGGAGGAGAAGAACAAATCTGAAAAAGAAAGCGTCACCCGGAGGGAAAAACAACATTGTATAAATGAAATAGAAGATTGATTTTAATTTTACGAGATTCACAATAAAGTAGTGTCTATAACTTTATACGTCCGGACACAGATAGCTTATCATGTTATTTATTATGTTTATGGCAATGACTAGTATTGTGGAACTTTCCGTAAAAATAAACCGCAGATAGTATGTAGGTAAAATATAAGATTTGAAAATTAGGCTTTTGGCCTTCTAGAAGTTAAGATCATCTAAAATTAGACTGTTCCCATCTGGAAAGCTTGAGAAATTTTAGACTTTCTAAGAATAAAAGTGAAGATCTTTCCAAATCTCGAGGATACCAAAAATGCTTTTGAATTTACAATGTTCTGAATTTGAAAGCTTAACAGTTTTGATGCCTAACAATTTTAAAAGCATCAGGCATTTCTCGAGCTCCTATAATATGAGTTTTAAAAGTTTACTCTTTTCCAGAATAAAGTTTCTACAATGATAATCTTTATAAAATTAGGGCTTTCATAATATGATACACGATATACCTTCGGAAATTCAAAGCATTCGTAATTCAACGCTTGTTAGTTTTTAAAATAGTATTTTATACAACATACATCAGTCACCAAATTTCGAAAGCTTTCAAAGTTTTCGAAATATGATACTGATGATTCTAATTCGTAAGTTTTTTAAATTAAACTTATTCAAATATAAAAACTTCAATGATTTTTCGTTTCTAAATTTCAAAACTTTTGTAATTTGATTGCATTCAAAATTTAACATTCTTAATTTGAAAGACTAAACATTAAACATTAAAATAAAATAAACATTAAAATTTGCATACTTCCTATAACTTAAACAGTATTACAATGTAAAGCCTACATATTTTTAAGTACAAAAGGTTTTCAAACTTAAATGCTTGAATCACTTCGCGTTTTCCACATGTCAAGAATATAAAATTGGCTATTTAATAAGCCAAGCTGTTTAATTTATAAGCTAAAAGTTTGGAAGCTTTCAAAAGTTTTCCGGGTTTACAAATTCAGAAAGTGATCATTCGTTTCCAAAATTAATTAGGATTTCGAAAATTTTTGACAATAAAAATGAGTCTGACTTTTTCGGTACTTTTCCCTCAGAATAAGTCCTGCTGAAACAGGAGGTATTTTGCACTTGGAACTTTGTTCCAATTTCAGCAGGACCTTTTTCAGAATATAAATTCAATTATCACTTGTACAAAGTAACAGACATAAATTAATTGTAACTTTCGGTACTTTTGCCCTAAAAAAGATCCTGCTGGAACAGAACGTATTTTGAACTCATTTAGTACTTTAGTTCAACTTCAGCCAGATCTTTTCAGAACGTAAGTCCTATGATCTCTTGTACAAATTAACGAAAAAAAAATTAATTGAAACTTTTTCGGTACTTTTGTCTTAAAAAATTATTCTGCTGAAGCAGGACGTATTTTTAACTTTCTTGGAATTTTAGTTCTATTTTAGCAGAAACTTTTTGAAATATAAATATGTACCATGAGCACTTGTAAAAATGGAAATATTTTTAATTGATTGGGCCTATTAGACCCAATTATGAATGGTATCGCTTTCTATTGAAGGTTGAGAAAGAAAATATTTTATGATGATACATATCTCTAGCTATACAATACATTCTTCATTATTTACGTATTTTGAAGCGCTGATTCTGAAAATAACTTTCTTTTTTCCTCAGCTTCAATATTTTCAGAGATATTTAAGATTTTATGTTCAGTATATATTTTGTTTAAAATTTATTCAAGAATTGGTATGAATTATTTTTCATTCAAAATGAATTCTTTTTCATAATTAAAATAAAATTGCTTGATTATTACTGACAGAATTTTATTAAATTTTTAAAATGAATGCATGATAAATCAATACTTGCGTGTAACAAAATTCCCAAAAGTAATATTAAAATTATTCTTACTCCACCTAACTTTTCACGTTAATGAAATTGGTTTATTTAATAGTGATTGTAGGGTGTCCTTTATTAATTAATTAATTCCTACTGAGGTTATTAATTAAAACAATCGAAGTTTATAGAAAAATATGTTATAGAATTAGTAAATTATATATTTTTTTACGCTTTTGATGAGAAAGATTTAAACCTTTAATGAAGCCTTATCTCTATTAATTAGCACATGACGTTTTTCGTTGTCGAGAGCACACGTTCACTGTCAATATTTGCCTTCGACCTGTGTGTCGTAAACGAGTGTCGTTACAAACGATAATTTGTACCATAGTATCTTTTTAGTATGGCATATAAGGTAGGCTTACTTTAATTAGTTCAGATAAAAGGAACCTTAGCGTTTTTGAATTTCTATGACAAATTAGGGACATATACATTAAAAAATTATACAATGAGAGATCAATAGGGCTAATCTCGAAAGCACTTTCAATTTTAATTTGAGAATTTTAATCATTGATATAGAGCTTAAAAGAGTTTTTGATAATTTTTTGCCAGTTAATAACGAGGTTAATAATTGATTAAATTCAGATGTCAACTCAGACGGATACCAGTATTTTTCTATTTGTAATGCGACCTTTTCCACAATGTCGATGATAGTAAACGTTATACACATTCCGATATTGGAATTATACGAGACATTGTGTAAAGAAATATCGTTTTTTCATAAAAGCGTGTAAGATATATTGATGGAACGCTTAAGAAAATAGTAGTGTTGCCAGTAAGGCAAATAAAATTGTTTAGATCTAGTCATGAATCATATTTTGAGAAATTTTTTATATTTTTCGGAGTATGCTGTACAGTTATTATAATGTTCTCTATGCTAATAATGGTGATGAAATCTTCAATAAAATTTCACTGCTTCTGTTTTATCCTTCGGAAGAACTATAATATATTTTAGAGACATTAATTTTTCTGTAAATAAATCACAGTTTATTTTTAATGTAAATTCAAGTGATGATACTATTGAACACATTTCTTCTAATGAATAAATAATTTTTAAAAATTGAAGTGAATGAACGATTTTACTTCTGAACTTAATTTTTAAATTCTCATAGGAACTAAGGGAACTGAATGTGTATTTCATTATGTTCCTGTGAGGTACAAAACCCAAACGAAACCGCAATTGTCAGGGACTTTTCACCACAATATGAATGGCTTAATAACTTTACACAATATGTTTTTTACCTAATTTTAGTGTACTTCTATACAAAGGTCAGTCAAAATTCAATGGTCTATGAAAGTTGATAGCATTGAATTTTGTTTCGTAGAAACTAGCAAATTATACAGAGAAAAATTTACCGGTTTTTATTTTTTATAATTAATTTAGTAGTATTTATATTTTGCTTTCAAAAGAATTCTATAATTATCTGTTTTCTCAAACATAATTGAAAAACATAAAGATTGACTCATATTTAATTCGTTTTTTCTATAAATTTACAGTGAAATTCCACTGTGTTTTGTTTTTAATTTTCTGGGCAGAATAAACTAGAATATTTTAAGAGTGACAGTACAGAAGTAGAATTCTTAAAAAATCAAATACACGTCGTGATAAAAAGATTTTTTCGAATTGTATGTTCTTAATATAGTGACAAAAAAATTCAATTCAACTTTTAGTCAAAATTTTAGCGTAGTATTTTAGCATAGTAATAATTTTCTTCTCTTCTTAATGATATTTCTTGAAATATATATAGTTTATTAAAAAAAATAATTATTATTTTATAGTTCTTTTACCGATAATCTCTTTTTCAAGTGGGATTTCGTCACACTAAATTTGGACTTTCTCGGAACAGAATAATTTGTTTGTATAAAAAATGTGTTATTCTTATTTTGCTTCCCCATATATTTCGGGAGCAACTTTTTACTTTTGTGAAAAAAAATTAAAATACGATTTTCAATCGTTACCGAAAACCGATTTCAAAAACTGTGAAATTGTAACCTCAAAATTCCTGGACGATTTACTCGGATTTGGATACATTTTTTAGGTCAAAACTTTTAAAACTTCATTTATAATCTTAATATTTCAGCAGTAAGTTTTGGTTTTTATTCAAACTGAAGATAACATTTCACGTCAAAATTTCTTACAAAGTCTATTTTTTATGATCTTTTTGTTTTTTGAACTCAATTCTGTTTTAAAACTTTATATTCCGTGTAAGTAGTATCCCTAAAAGCAAGATAACTGCAAACTGGCGCAAGCTGGGCGCCAGAAAAAGAAGAATCTGTTTGCAGCCTGGCGCCCGGCTGGTTCCGCTTTGCCGTGCTGTTCTGGCACCAGAGTCTGGTGTAGCAGATCCTGGCCCAGACTGGTCATGTCATACACCAGACAAAATTAAAATAACGTAAAATGGTACTAAATAGGTTTCTGTAATAGTTTTACACTATATTTGAGCCCATTCTGGGAGAATATACTACGGAGACGTCACAACATTCCAGGAGACACACTGAAATATTAAAAACATAACCTGTTGTCGTATAAGCTTGCATGCTTGCATTTTTGGTCATACTTGTGAATCGTTCAAAAATATGATGCTCAGATTTTCCAATAGAAAGAAAATATATATTTTGCAACTTTTTCGATATATTATTTTTAACATTCATTAGAATTTAAATTGGTAAAATATGTGTATATGAAGAAGGTCGCTTTCTTTCTTCCTATCTTTAACAAAATATTCTTTCAAGATTTTCCTTTAAATTTTTTTTTACCTAAACTTATGAAGTTTCATTTTTTGAAGTTAGGTATATAATTTAGGTATATAATTCTCGCCTGAAGATATTAAATATAAAAATAAACACTAATCTTTTCGGCTGCTAGGGTCGCTAGTGCGCGTGGAGGTAGACAAGAAGACGGTTCCAACGGTGGCATGTGACATTTGGGTGTACAAATAAAGGAGCAAATCGCTTTTTAAATAATAAAAAACTGAGGAAACGGTAGATAATGCCTTGTTCTTGTGTACAAGGTATATCTCCACTCACGGTGCTGCCCTCTCAGCTGAGCCTGACAAATCGCCGTCCCCTTTACTGTACAGTACACATAATTATTTGCGTTGGGCTTACAATACATTTTAAATACGCTGATGAGAAGCAGCAAAATGTTTATGAAATTGCATTTCATCTTTGTCCAATTCGACAATAACTAAATATCGAAGTCGATGAAGAAGCGTGTTACGCCACTGCTGAAGTGGTTTCAACACTGATATATTTACCCAATCAGTGAGTTAACAAAAAATTGAATATTCCAGACCTGAATATGTTTTCAAATGAGAAATCCGGGATTGTTTAATTGCACAAAAAGTTTCTTCAACTCTCTAAATTCATAAAAGCCACCATTTGAAGAGGTTGAAACTGTAAACACGAGTGCGAAGAGCTGAAGACAAATGTTGCGATCACACGAGTAGCAATTGCCTACGCGAGCATGTACCACGCTATTTTTTTGCAAAAACTGGCCGAGAAAATTATGTAGCATATATTTACACTTTTTCACCAATTTTCCATTACGTATGATGGTTTTCAGCCAAATTTAAGTATAAGTTTTTAGAACGATTTTTGAAGCACGTTTTATTTTTTCGGTATTGCAAAGTTATTATTATACCATTAGGCCATTTCCCTTTCGGGGCAGGCGTGACTTGCTCGGTTGGCCAATAGTAGTGAGTAGGTGGGTATGGATAGGTATATAGGTATAAGCTCAAGTTGCTGATCAATCTCTCTAGCGATCACCCCAAGTGAAGAGCCTCACAAAATTGTTATGTGTGGTTCCCCACTTGGGCCCATTAGTATCCAAGGTCTTTGTTTCAGGCGTCATTCGCTCTATTGTCACTCTGTTTACAAACTATTTGTCGCCACACTTTTCTGTTCTGGCATACAACTCTAGCTTCTTTCACTTCTATGCATTTTTTCATGCAAGCACTCGTGTTTCTATGGCTTCTTATGTCTCTTCGAATTAGTGTCTCATTTACAGATTCTAACCATTCTTTAGGCGGTCCACCTCTGGGCATTCTGCCATTCACTTTGCCTTTATACACTTGTTTGGTCAATCGTTCATCTTTCATTCTTTCAAGATGACCGAACCATTTTAACTGATTTCTTTCCCATGTGTCGACTATTGTCTCTTTTGCACCACATTCATTGAGGATTATCTCGTTTCGGACTTTGTCCATCAGTGTTTTTCCGCCTATTGTGCGCAGAGGTTTCATGCCAATCGCGTTAATTTTACTCCTATTCTTGTCTTGACAGGTCCATGTCTGTCTACCGTATAGTACGGTCGGTACGAATATAGAATTATGTATGGCCATTTTAACTTTTTTTGATATGTTTTTATTTCTAAGCATGGACCCTGCTCTACCGATAACCTGCTTACCCTTATTTATGCGCCTATCTAACTCCCCATATATTTTTCCGTCGCTAGTGAATAGGCTACCCAGATATACGTACTTGTCGACTTGTTCTAATCTCTTATCATTTAGGACAATGTTGCACATTGTTTTCTCAGTTTTTCCTCCAAACACCATGCTTTTTGTTTTATTTACGTTAATTTTGAGGCTCATGTTATTCATGCTTGTATTAAGTTTATTCAACATTCTTTGCAAGTCGTCGATTGATTTTGCCATAACAATTTTGTCATCTGCGAAAGCTAACCCACGTACCTTCTCTGTTTCGAGATCTACACCATCTTCGTCGAAGAGGGCCGTTCTTAGACACTTGTCCATAAATATGATAAATAGCCATGAGGACATAACGCATTCTTGTTTCACCCCTTGCATAATATCGAACCAGTCACTCAGTTTCCCATGTCCTCTTACACTCGCTTTACTACCTGTATAGTGCATATAGTTTTTATCGTTTGTAGGAGCCATCCATTGACTACGTACTCTTTAAGGACTTCCCAAACTTTACTTCTATTACTTTTTTCTGTGATCTGTCTTAAACTAAATATCTGATTTGCACATGATCTTCCTGGCATAAATCCACTTTTGACTTCCCATATATTTGCTTCTGTTATTTTCATTACCCTACGAATAAGTATTTTTGAGTATATTTTGCTTACGGTACTTAGTAAGCTGATACCTCTGTAACTACTGCAGTTGCTTTTATCTCCCTTTCTTTTTTATATTGCTACGATAATCGCTTTTGTCCAATCGTCTGGGACTTCTCCCATCTCGATACATACATTTATCAATTCGCACAACCTGTGAGGTATGTACTTGCCACCGTATTTAGGCATTTCAGCGTTATTACTGTCTACACCAGCAGCCTTACCGTTTTTCAAGTTCTTAATTACATCTCTGACCTCGGTGACATAGACTTTTTCAATTGGGTTTTCTAATTCATTATGTTCTATGTCGCAGTTCTGTTTTGCCCTATATCTTCACCTTCTAATAATTCTTTGAAAGAGTCTTTTAAAGCGTCTACTATCCCGTCTATATCATATATCATTTCACCGTTGCTGCTTCTCATCCTGGCAAACTCTGTACTTTTACTTTTCTTCGACAGTTTAAATATTAGTTTCATCATTCTTTCGAAGCCGTTAAGACCTGTGATGTTCAGCGTTTCTTGGTGCGCTTCCTTCTTTTCTTTTTGGGCTGCCTCAATTTCATTATTCCACCATGCATCGCCAGATTTTGTTCCTACAATCGCCGTACCACATACTTCGGTCCCAGTTTGTTTCGTTTTTTTTGTTCTCTTTGTTTTCCATCTCCGCCCTAAGTTTATTTTGGAGACTAAAAGGTGCTTATCTTTAAACTGTACAAGCGCATCCATAGCGTGGGCATCGCAAAAATAATTTTTTTTTAATTTCCAAGGCTGGTTTTTCCGAGTTTTGGTAGTTTTTTTATAATTATTTACATCTGTATGTATATGTAGTATGTAGCACTAAAGAAAACTACTAAAGTATAGGACATGAGATAAATCAGTACTAATGATAAACTAGAAGATATACAATGCAGAGAGGGGGGAAAAGGTGGTTTACAGAAAAAATGTTTGGACAATTTGTAGTATATGTAAAAAAATGGAAATTCCAAGACAATAACTGAATAAAATTTAAAAAAAGTATGATTATTTAACCTCTTCTCTCTTTCGCTTAAAACTTAGATTTAAACAATTGGAAATTTTTTAACAAATGCAGATTGTTTCAATAATGCAAAATTGCTTTACAAATTGAATCTTAACTATCTTAATTCAATATATATGAAGTATAAACTCTCATAAATTTCTCATTTATGGTGTGTTACTTACCCTCTTTTTCGCTGGCCAATTTTTAATTTTCCCTGACCGTTTTACATTTTTTATTTAGGTATGAAAACAACCTGACACCTAGGAGATCAATAATGTTAATTAGAAGGAATTTTTGTTCTAAAAGTTATTTTAAAAACTTGTAATGACAAAGATGAATTTTGAACCAAAAATGGACGCATTTTTTCAGATGAAATAATTCAGCAAAACTTCCACACTTTTTATTAAAATACTTGACTCCTCAATCAAAACAGATTAATTGTTAACAAACAAAAAAAAAATTACTGACCAGTTTTAACCCTTTAACGGCCACTGGCACATATGTGTCCCAAAAACGGGTTCAAAAATCCACAACTCCGTCAAAAATTGAGATAGCTTTGTTTTCTCTTCGGCATAAGCTACCTACGTGTTTCTAGTTTTCAGAAAGTATAAGCATTCATTAACCCTCTTCGAAATCTATTAAAAATTCAGCCCTTCAGGTGTAAACTTGAATTTTCATCCAAATTCGATGAAAATTGGTTTGCGAAAACTCTTGAAAATACTGATTACGATAAGAACCTAAAAAAATATATATACCCACCTGAGCTCAATTTAGGGGTAGTTTTCACCCCCTAAAATAGATAAATAGGCTTTCACAGGATCGATTTTCATCAAATTCGTTATAAAGTGAGATTAAGGTGTGAAAACAATAATACTCACGTCAAATTACAGAAACATCCCTTATACCAACCCTTGACCGGAACATCACCCCTCATTTGAATGGATATATTTTGAAATTAATATTTTCCTTTTTCTTACGACTGAAATTAGCCTACATGTTCGTAGTTTCTAGGGTTCACCGCGTGGAGGTTTCAGTACATTCACGGACCCCTTTTTTTCGGAGTGGCTTTTTTAGCGTGAGTCTCCTTGCCTCTCGCGATAAGTTCACAAAAAATGCATGCAAAGGGTGAATTTCACGAACTGCTATTATTGTTCGCAGATTTCTCTACTCGGAGTACTTTCTTAGAGTGAATCTTATTTCGAGTGGAATTTCTCGAAACAGGGGTGAAAATAATTCGGCCGTTAAAGGGATAAATTGTCTGACTGATTTTCCTGATTTTCCCTAACTTTTTGGAATTCCCTGACTTGTAGCAACCCCGAGGAGAAGCTGGATGTCGTTATTCAATTATTTGACTTGTCTTACAAAGTAGAATAGAAACTATGATAAATCATAAAAAATGTATTGCTCTTGTAAAAGTACCGTAAACACCGTATGCAGGTATACGATATAAATTCATTCAAGGTATTTATTTCGAAAAGCAGTTCAGACTTACAATCAGTTGACTGCTTGCGGTTTGGATTGTGAGAACCGCTTATTTTTATAAGGACGACATGCAGGTACAATCATTTATACATATTATACTTAATGGAGAATATACACATCACTGATAGGAATTACGCATGCAAGTACATTGCGAAAAGATCAACGCGTGAATTGAATATTCTGAGTGTATATTCACTTGGACAAGAAAACCATAATCAGACATCAGGAACATGTGCGACTGTACAGACATTATTTTCGTTCTCCTGTAAATAAAAGTAGAACGACTGGCTTACCGGTCCAACCGGCATTCGACCCCGAAGTCGTTCGGAAACCATATTGAGAGCGTTTAGAGGCAGGAAAAGAACGTGATTGATGTATCAACTAAGAAAGAGACGAGAAATCGAGTGGCTTTGATTGCCAAGTACAGCTAATGATCAGTCAAAGACACAGGGTCAAACTCCAAGTTTCAATTAGCAAATCATTCAAGGCTTGAAGCTACAAAACAGAAATGGTGTCGATCGTGTGATTTGAAAATGATCCCAGATTTTCGTCAATTCAACATGCTTTCCTTCAAATATAAATTAACAAATGTACCACCATAATACTATCGCATATTCCAATAGTATTTAAGTAATCAATCCTTAATTATACTTTTACGAGACGTGACACATTCCTCTCGCATTTCTAGCATGCGGGAGTAAAATTGTCATGATTTCTTTGAAAGTTGTCAATTTATCACTTTACTACAATATTATTAATCAACTTAAAAGAGAACCTAAATGTATCGGAAAATGCTGCATATATTCGATTATTAAACGGTTTTGCCCCATACAAAATTTAAAATAAGGGACATCGAAATTCTCATTTTTTGAGAGATACTTCCACCATTAGAGATCAGATTTTAATATTCATATTGAAGATAAAGTAAACTCATTAAAAAAAAATGTTCGTCCCAATATTATTGCTTTTCATTAATTTTTAAAAGGATCATTCACTACTTTCGCCCAACCTGCTTTTCACTTATTCGGCATAAAACAGCTATTTTTCTATAATTCGATTAATCGAAATTATACTAAAAATTGAATTTTTCATCGCAATCCGCAATTAAGCCTGGTTGTCAACTTCCACATCCATTTCATCGAACCTGGATAAATTTCTTTGACAGAACTTTCTTGGTCTCAATCCAACAGCACTTCGGCTTGGATGTGAACATTTAATACAAATTTTACTACGTATGAAAATAAAACGTATCCCAGCAGTAATATTTATGCACGACAAAAAAATCAGTAATGAAGACAATGGAGAGACTCGATCCCATTTCTTTAAAAAAACCCATCTATAATTTAAAAAACTGAAAATGTCAAAATTGTTTTCTTAGCTGAATTGAATGGAGCGAAAATTTTTGGTTTGACAGAACTCTGTGTGAAAAGTATTATTTGCACTAAAATGCTACATCAAATATTTTGTTTAAATCTTCTTCCCTACGTAGTGAACTTCGTTTTTATAAGAAAGTGTTTACACGTACCGAAAACATGCGGTTATTTCTACAGAAATTATTGCGGTACAAATAGCCCCTTTTCCAGCTCCCCTTATTTGTACCGAAATAATGCGGCTATTCGTATTTATATAATATGAATGAACCTAATTGAGAAATTGCAGTAATTTCGATTTTTTAAATTATTTATCGAACTTTATTACGCTATTTGTTCGATAGAAACACACTACTTTTTAAGCGATGAATGTGGGCTTAAGTTGCTTTAACGGTTTTATTTTTATGTTAATTTTTTATTTGTTAAAAATATATATTTAACTGTTCCATTAAGTTTGAAAAAATTGATAACTTGAAATCTAGAAAAAAAATCATTATTCATATAATTCCTTAAGTCTATAAGAATAATCTTCAATGTAGGAAATCAGATAATGGTTATTATTTTTTGCACGAAAGTTCTCAGCGTGCTCCGTTAGCTCAGATGGTTAGCACTTGCGGATAATTTCAGACGGTGTTAACTGCGTTTGTTTTAAGATATAAATGATGTCATTACTATATGTATACGTAAAATATTCGACATATAAAATATAATTTAAGAATCAACTAAATAATTAAATAGTAAAAAACTACTTTTTTTTCTTTTGAAGAAATTTCTTTGATAGTCGCATTTGTCGCAGATAAACTTAAAGCGAACCAATACTTATTAATGCGAAGTATAAAAATTCTCGACCGCTGCTTGGAGTGAAGCGTGGATGAATTAAATGCGATCCAATACTTTCGAATGCGAAGCATGCACGTTGAGGTCTCGCATTCAGCGAGGTAAAGCTTAATGGGAATCAATACTTTTCAAACCTTTCCTCCGCATTAGAAAGCAGAATTGAAACGCATTCAAAATGCTAATACTTTTTTATACTTTTCAATGCGACGTTTTTTGCAGGTTTGCTGCATACAATATATAGAATCAAGTTCGGGTGAGTCCGAATCAGGTTTCAGTTTTTCTCTTTATGGAAACAAATCTATTTTTGGACACCTTAATTTTTGGAAATACAATAAACAAGAATATCTTTCTGCAGCACGCAATAAAATGTTTTAAAAACTCTATCAAACTGAGTTACATAAATAAAGAAAATGATATAGTAGTAAATAACTTGAGGATTTACTTATATTAGGAATTTTTCATTTAGTATTTAAAACTAATCATTAAGTTATGGAATTCTAATTGAAATCCTTCTAAATTGAAAGTATTTAATAGCCGAAATGTATGAATTAAAAATTGTACAATTGAAACTTTATAACTTTCCGGATCGAAGAATTAAAATTTAAGGACTTTAAACCCAAGAATTTCCAATTCAAGCTTAATAATGATTATAAAAAAATAGGGTTGTGAAAATATAACGTTTTTTTTGCACTGAAATCCTTAAAAGTTGAATTATTTAACGGAGTGTGTAGACGTCCCGAAATTCGGAATGAGCTGTAAAATATTTTCCATAGGCCTGGCTTAGGGTGACAACCCACCTCAATCCCCTTGTATTGTGTTCCGAAAATGCCCCAAAAAATGCAAAATAGCAGTTTTATGTGAAATTCATGCTAAAGTCAGTATTTTTTGGAATTTTTTCAGTATGATTTATTTGTATTCGATAAGTCACAAGTATCTAAGTTTCTAAAAACTAATTTTGAATGGTTTAAACAATTTTTCCCCTGTAAATCTTAAAAAGTTACTATTTTCTGGAATTAACGACGCAGTTAAGAATTTTAAGAGTAATATTTTTGGTGAAAGCCATATTGCAATTATTTAAACAATTAATAATCATTTACTTGCGCCTTTTCATGGAAATGTGGAGAACATTCTAGTTTTTTTAATTTCTTACATAAGGCATTAATTTCTGAAAATAATGTTTTTTTACTATTTACAGGAAATAAAATTATATGAAGAAATTAAAAATATTTTTAAAAATGCCAAATATCTTAAAGAAACAAATATTAATCTGAACATTTGTGAATTGTGTCTCTTATTCCATAAAATACTATATCTTTTCACGATTTGGTAGAAAAAATTATACAAACAGAAATTGTTTAAGCAACTGCAAAATATCTATAAAAATATTGTTTTTTACATTCTTTAACTATATCATTTATCCCGACAATAGTAACTTTTTACAATTTACTGTAGAAAATAAGAATTTTTTAAACAAATAATAATTGTTTAGAGAATTGAAAAGTAGTTTTAAAATATTTGGAAACTTGTATCTTAGTGAATAAAAATAATACATGTTGAAAAAATACCGCCTTTTGCATAAATTTGACAAAAAACTGTTATTCTACATTTTTTGGGCACCATACAAGAGGTTTGGGGAAGGGGGATTAAAATCGTGTTATTGGGTGGAAATTATTTCTTAAAAATTCTTTAAGACGTAACTACGGGGCGCCTGGGCAATGTTGACAAATTAAAAAAAAGTACGGAATTTTTTTTCTGAAAATGAACGAATTGGGGGAGATCGATCACAAAAATTATTTATATTAATTGAAACCCTACAACTTTGAACATTTCTATTTGAAATAACCTTTGAAACCTTCAATGTAAAAGAAGTTTGAAACATTTTTATTTTGTAATTAATAATGTAGAAATTGTATAATCATGATGGTTGTTTGAATTATTCGATTTGCAACGTTTTTAGATCTAAATTGTTTAATTTCAAACATTTTTTATTTTGAATGGTCTGAGCATTGATTCTAAATTGAAGCAGCTTCTAATACATTTTTAGTCTATAAAGAATGCTGAAAAATCTAAAGATCGTTCTGACAAATTTTTCCTTCAATTTTTAGAAAAACTATTTTAAAAAATCGTTAAATTGCTATAAATTTCTACCATTTATTTTGTAAGAAATCTACGGATAAATTCATTGACAGCTAAAATAACTGTTGTGAGCACTGTATAAAACATTCAAATTGTACTGATATTTTCAAAATATTAAAAAATAAGCTATTTGTAAGACTAATTAATTGAAGTGAAACACCCTTGTAAATTCGGCCAACATTTAAATACTATTTGTTAGGCGCCAAGCAAGCTCACAAAACGTCGATTAAAACATAATCAGGCATCCAGAATAGATTCCCAAAACAATAAAAAAATATATCCCTACTAAATGTCACATGTTCTGCTCTGAAATTCGTGTAACGAGTCATTAAGTTTCACGGAGTTAGAGTCTGGTCTTTTTGTTTGAAATAAAATAGCATAAACCGCATAAAACTGTTACAAGCCAGGCCTATTTCTGTATTTGAATACATGTATATGATACAGCAAAAGGCAAATTGGGAACATAAACTGCAAATAATTTTATGGAATGACAGAATGTCCTCTAATATAATCGCATTACAAAGTTGGTTCGTGACATCATCTCGAGAATGAACACAGCATCCAACACCCCCACGCTTATTTCCACCTCGAGTCTGTAGCTAAATGTTTTTTACGAAGCACCAATTGCGAGGCCTTTTTTTGGCCCACTGATGAGAAATCGTTTCGATAGAAGCATTCGACATCGATATCCATCGAATACTTTTCAGGTTTAAAATTAAATTCTCTGGGGTATGTTAACTAGTTGGAAACATCAGATGAGATTAAAATAGGTTTAAAACATTTTCAGATTCTAGAAGTATGTGAATGAAAGGGATCAATATTTTCTGAGCGGATGAAACATAGTTTTAGTCAGTTGGTTAAATGAATTGGCCGGTGTTTAATTATTTATGTAATTTTGGAAATGAAGGATTTCATTTAATATTTACTTTCTGTCGGAAATTTTGGTGCAACTTTAAAATTATATTCTCAAACAAATTTTTAGTATTTCAACTCTAATTCGAAATACCCACTGAAGTAGAAAATTTTCGGTAGCATCCATTCACAAATATTTTCTTACTCATTTATGAAGTTTTTATTTTTTCTCAAACAGAGTCGAAACCTGCGCGCAGCTCGTCACTTTTTGTCAAGATCTGATTTTGAAGAGTGCAGTTCCAAAATTCCAAAGTGCTTATTAGGAAACTTCTTCTTTTCGTTACAAATTAAGGTTGAAGAATTTCAAATTCTTCAATGTGAATTCTTCATTTCATCATGTTAATTTTTTGAATTATTTCTTTTTCATACGTTTTCATTTCAAATGATACAAGGTTCAATTTTAAAATTTGACAGTTTGAAATTTTTTACTTGAAATTTTTTTTGATTTGTCTCTTCTGAACTTAAAAAATGCCAACAAAAACCAATCTCATTGAACAATAACTGGTGTACTTATACAATTCCCTCAAAACACTTTAAATCACTACCAAGTAATGTATTCAATCCATAAATTCGAATCAGAGAAAAATCGCTGGGTTTCTAGTAAAAAAGCTCTAAATAAATAATGTTTAGTGATATTCTAATAACTTTTCCCGATGGGAAATCAATGCTTCTCTCCAAACTCGTATCATTAAAATTCACTGAGAATCATTTACTACTTTTGACTGCCTAAATCAGCACAAATTAACTGAGAAGTCAGTTACTATTCTCTGAACTTCAAAAAACAGTATTTCACTCTTTTTTTAGTAGAAATGTTCAGATATTTTAGTGACAGCTACTTCAATTTCAGTAACTTCTTTTTCTATTGTGGAATCAGTGAAAAATCAAAAGTCACAGTCTGTCATCAGCGTAAATAAAGAAATAACGGTAAAAAAGTTGCTAAAGTTGCCCTATTTCTGATTTTTACTGAAAATCATGTAAAATTAGCAAAATCATTTATATTCGTGAACATGAAATCATTGTTCATAATCAGAATTCAGATACTATTAAAAAGGATCACAACGAAAATATTTGAAATAGATGAAAAAAATATGTTCCTTATGTTTCAGCCAGGACAGGTTTTCTACTGTAAAAGTAATTTAACTAACCATAAATTCATCCATGTAATTCATAATCAATTAAGTTTAAGGCGAAACTGGTAAAACATGAGATAAGATACACCTCTAAATTGATTCATGTTTATTTATATTTTATTTGTGTTCCATGTGTCGATTCTTCTCTTCATGGTATGTATGTAATGTACATTTACAGTTTGCCGACAATCATAATATAATCTCTGAATCTCTCGAAGCACCTGATCAATAAAGTTGCAGATTTTTTTTCTTCATACATAGTTATAACTCAGTAAATCATATTGATTTTCACGGCTCTGGCTTAATTTGCATAGATTTGATCTCGAATAACGATCCAAGCTCGTGTTATAAATCTTCAGAAAGAGGTTCAAGAGGAAGATAAGAGCGCCTTCCTCGATCAGCTCGTCGACCTAGATTATATAATATGCAAGATGCATCCCGATGTTGTGCTAATTGCTAATATAACACAGTGAAAAATTGATGCGTGGGTAACAATAATCAGCGATTGGCACGCGACTCTGAATCGAAATTAACGAAATAGAATCGCATATATCTGTGCCGTGTTAGTAGCAGAAAAATTGGCTTTAGGCCAAGTGCTAACAACCTTTGTGCTAGTGTAAACATTGTTAAATGTGTATCGAAGTATTGATATAACTTTCTTAATACTTGTTACAAATTGAATGTATATTTTTTAAATAATTGATGAAATGGTTTTTATAAGCTAAAAAAATTATATGAAGTCCTATAAAAAAGTCAAATTATTCTTATTTTCCAATAAATAATTTTTTTCTTGCTAGACATAGGCACTTCTTCATGTCTCTTTAATTCCCAAAATTATAGATATTCATTACTTTAAGGTTTAAACATTAGTTGGAGGAATGTAAATTTCTGCCATATATTTGTATAATACATGTTTCATATTTCCCCGAATTATTATTATTAAAATAATGTCGTGACTACCTTTACCGTTGTTTTGTTACGAATAGATGGATTTTTTCGCTACAGATAGACAATGTGTTTGAGGCCTCGGTGGCTTAAACTATAGCGCGTCAGACTTCCATGCAGGAGGTCCGGGGTTCGATCCCTGAGTCGGGCACCAATTCAAATTTTTCTATGTACTTCTACCGGGGCTTCGAAGGTTCGGAAACTACCTTAAACTGTAGGTCCCCTCAGGAAAAGCTGGTGCCTTACGAAGGATAAATGGGCTCTTTCGGGGCCTAACCTTTTAGGGGTCGAAGCCGATTTGAGAAGACTCGAAGATGAGCCAGCGTTCTTCTTGCGCTTGGGGCTCCTACATAACACACCAGGGCAGTGCTTCGAATCTGTGCATCTAACTGATGACCTCAGAGGGATCGCTCCGTCCACCCTAGTCTGGACGTATCCCCTCTTTGCGGCCTGCTAAGGGAGGCTGCTGAATGGCAGAGTGGTGCATCACTTTGCCTGATCAACAAAGAAGGACGTCATTTACTGTGCGTTAGGTATGTCTGGCACCTGAGAGGTATAATCTCAGAACGTTGGTAACAACGAAACCCACCGAGATCCAAAAACACTCGGCGAAAGATAGCCGGATTCGGAGTACTGTCTTCTGCCTTGAAAATAAACACGGGTATGGCACAATAGGCTTTATAGCTTGAGCGCCAGGGGTCAAATGGAAAAAGACATAAAGGTGCACATTTCACAGTGTGGTGCAAATTTAGCAAGTTTCGTATGTATTTCGACGTACATAAGATGGGACAAGAATCTTTTATTGCCAGAAAAAGATAAAAATTTCCAGTTTGATATTTTAAATTATTTATAATAAAATCAAATGTTAATCTTCTATAAAATTTTTTTACAAGCAACGTTTTTTTCATTATTTATTAACTTTTGCAATTAATGGTAATTTTAGTTATATATAGGGCAATATTTCTCACCCAATCAAAAAATCAAAGTTATCTGATCTAAGTCAAACTTTAGACAAAGTGTTGTGCTATTGGAATAATTTATGCAATGTTTGTTGTCATTTGGATCATTATTTGCCGAGGATGAGAAAGTAAAAGTTTCGGAATTTTCGTGGATATCGCCTATTTTGGCGATTTTTAAAGATTCTAATGAGTTAAAAAAATTTGCCTTTTTGAAAAAGGCATATATTCTAATTTTTTGTTTATCTCCAAACAAAGCCTATGTTTTGCTCTTCAAGAGCTTTATGAGGTTAAAAAATGGGATTCTAATGGTTTATTTATAAAAATAGGCGATGTGAGCTTTTGAAAACACACCATTAGTTTTGACGACTTGTAACTTTTCTAACAGCAATAAAATATGTCCAGAATATTTTAGATAGTGTTTTTTTGCACTAAGGTAAATGCACTAGTAATCGTCACCTTAAGCCAAATCGGAAATTAAAAAGGCTTATAATTGTATTTAAAACACAATTCTTATTTTCACAGAAGGCTTAACTGATTGAAGCAGATATAGAAAAACTCAATTTTGATCACTTCTCATGATATTTGATTGGAGTCCATTTTTATTCACGATTAAAATTCAAATTATGCAAATGCTTAGTTATTTTCAGGCACCCAACCAAATATTAACACGAGAAAAGTATACTAATTTGATAATAGGATATTTAAACTTACCTAAAATCACATTTCTTATCACACGCGGCAAGAGCGAATCTTGTTATACGAAAAATACTGGGCCATCTGACGATAACTAATGCAATGACGATTACCAGTGCATTTACCTTATTTCCCTTTATCACAAAGATTTTGTGTAAAAATAAATACTTGACCTTCAAAAATGAAAGTAAAAAATTAATTTGACTTTTAACAAAAAAAAGTCGAATTAAAATTTATATTGGTAAAAATAATCGTTAGAACATTGTCTCGCGTGCGCAAGTGTTTTTTTGTACCCAAGTTGCAATTAAAGTTTACAGCGAGAAAAATTTATCTTCTAAAAATAAGATCAATCTAACTTCCAATGCTTTAAAAAGGGGGAATAGAACTCTAATTCTGTTTATATGACATCATCTCCTGGAGAACATTCAATCGAAGAACGCAGTTTACTCCTTTCAAGTCCGGCTTTAGCACTTTTACTCTCCTAATTTTTCAAATCAACTTAAATTCTACATCTTGAATGCCAGCGGGGGATTGTTTGTGAAGTTGTGAATTGAAGTTGCGAATGTAAGTTTTGGAACTGCAGAATTTAATAATTTTCATCAAAGTGCAGTCTTTTTTTATCTTGACCTTGACCAGGACTATGGATAATCTCCCATGTGTGACAATTGTCACACGTAATAATAAATGACAACCTGTCAGCACGCTGTTTTGTTTCTGCGGGTAAGTCGTAACGCTTCTAAGTGCGTCCTCGATCTAAATTCATGACGCAAACCAGCGACTTCGTTGGTTCGTTGTCTCCTTTTCAAATGGGCGGGAAATTGTTGGCTTTCAGGTCTGATAACATTGAACATCCTCGTTTTCTACTCCAGCTTTTACCTCAAAAATACATTCCTATATTCGAATACTTAGAGACCCCAGTTCTAGTAAACGAGACCTATTCGATACGAGGATCAGGCTAGCAATTTAATTATTCGACGCTTCGACGCAAAATTCTAACTTTTCGCTGGCGGGAATTTCAATAATTGTAAATCCAATATCAAATACCAAAAGATAAATCTTTGAAAAATTGATTCAAATATGGGGCCCTGAAGCTTTTTTTGTCAATTGAATTTGAATTTTCTTAAGCTTCTTCAGGAGATGATCAATCCTAACATTTGATATTTGAAGCTTTAAGAATGAAATAATTGATTATTTCCACCAAATTATAGTTTGGATCTATAACCTCTTGCTTGATCAATTTAACCTTGGTCGCAATCAACAGAAAAAGAGATTTATCGTCCAGAAACGTGAAACCTCTCCGATATTTTAATCATGGAACTATGAAAAGTATGCAGTTTTTGAAATAACATTATTTTTTAGAGCCTTTACATATTATTATTTACGATAACTTTAATTGTTTCATATATATTATTTGAAAGGCTGCGTCTAGTCGTCTAAAAAAAGTGGGGGAGTTGGAAAAGGGGATGGACTAGTCGTCCCGAAAATTCGGGACGACTATATAACCAAGTTGATGAAAAATATTTGACTATCCTCATCCCGAATTTCAGGACGACGAGACATTTCGTATTTAAAAATGTAGGGGAGACCATCCTTCAATAGATAATGAGCCTACAGTAGATAATCATTGTTAGAGATATAATTAAAAACTTAAAAAACGGTAAGGCTGCTGGTGTGGACAGCATTAGCGCTGAAATGCTTAAATACGGTGGCGAGTACATACCTCACAGGTTGTGCGAATTGATAAATTTATGTATCGAGATGGGGGAAGTCTCAGACGAGTGGAGAAAAGCGATTATCATACCAATATAGAAAAGAAAGGGAGATAAAAGCCACTGCAATAATTACACAGGTATCAGCTTATTAAGTACAGTAAGTAAAATATACTCAAAAATACTTGAAGGGTGGATATTCAAAGTCGTATAACCGCCATTTCCAATTTTTCACAGGAGAGCGGAAAAACACTCGCATTTTATTAATTATGCAATGTAAAATGCAATGTTTGAAAAATTCTCACGATAAAACTATTGCGAATTTCAACTTGCTCTTGTCGCTGAAATGACGGCATCAGCTTAGAGTTTCGAAAAAAAAATAAAATAAAATTTTGAAAAATTGGCGGTTGTACGACTTTGAATATCCACCCTTCACTTATCCGCAGGGTAATGAAAATACCAGAAGAAAATATATGGGAAGTACAAAGTGGATTTATGCCAGGAAGATCATGTAAGGATCAAATATTTAGCTTAAGACAGATCACAAAAAAAGTTTAAAAGTTGGAAGGGAAGTTTTTTGTTCGTTTGTTGACCTAGAAAAAGCATTTGACAAGGTAAACAGAAGTGAACTTTGGGAAGTCCTGAAAGAGCACGGAGTCAATGGATGGCTCCTGCAAGCAATAAAAGCAAAATATGCAGGTAACATAACCAGTGTAAGGGTGAATGGGAAACTGAGTGGCTGGTTCGATATTATGCAAGGCGTTAAACAAGGGTGCGTTATGTCCTCGTGGCTATTTATCATATTTATGGAAAAGTGTCTAAGAATGACCCTCTTCGACGAAGAAGGTATAGATCTCGAGACAGTGAGGGTACGTGGGTTAGCTTTCGCGGATGACAAGGTTGTTATAGCAGAATCAATAGAAGAATTGCAAAAAATTTTGAACAAACTAAATACAAGCATGAAGAACACGGGCCTCAAAATTAACACAAATAAAACAAAAATCATAGTGTTTGAAGGAAAAGGTGAGAAAACAATGTGCAACATTTTCCTAAATGATGAGAGATTAGAACAAGTTGAGAAGTACATATATCTAGGTAGCCTATTCACTAGTGACGGGAAGATAGATGGGGAGTTACATATAGGCGCATAAACTAGGGTCAGAAGGTTATCGGTAGAGCAGGATCCATTCTCAGAAGTAAAAATATATCATAAAAGCTAAAATGGCAATACATAATTCTATAGTAGGCTGTACCAAGCCTACAAAGTCCATATTATAATTCTCATACTCGGCTGTCTTGGAGGTATGAAAGATTCATTGATCAGCCAACTCAACAAGATTCCGGCTTGCCAGCGTCAGGCTCATTTCATTGCGAACCGGATGCAAAAGGCTGTTCTCCTGGGATCACTTCATCTGGTCCGTCAACACTGTTCCTCTTAAATTCTACAAAGATTGGTAGCTCTAAAAAAGTATCCAGAGGTGAAACCTTCATCTCCAACTGTCTTGTCTGCCGCGTAAGGTCATCCGCGGCCAGAGACCTGACTCCAAGGAACAGTGTTGCCTGGTGTTTTAACGCGTAAATTTCCCGTTCTTGCTTACCTTCTAGGACAGAAGGAGCAGAAGCAGATGACGTACACGTTCCAGTAGCTTTGGGATTGGTTTCTTTAAGGAACCATGATCGAACCTTCCGGAGCCTACAACTTCTCAAAATAAGCACATACCTTAATTATATGTATATATATATATACCGTAAGGTCAACTTCATAGAAGTCATAGGGAAGTGTGAGTGCAAGTGAGACACCAGTAGATGGCGCATAAGAGCATCTCTTTCGCACTTATGACTATGACTGCTATGAACCACCGCAGGACCACCGCAGGGTCCTACTAAGAGCAACTGCCATCTAAAAAATGTCAATAGCCCCCAGCTGAACCGCGGTAAATCACACACACACACACACACACACACACACACACACATTGTATTGAAATAATTAAGGTAAATAAGCTTCCAGACTTCGTATTACAATAACTTCTAACAACCTTATTTCATCAGTCACTTGACTTAGTCCGTGGCTATGATGAAAAACCGGGTTCACCTGAGAACAAGATTAAAACAAATAAGCACAAATATAAGTAAAATAATCAATTCTAATTTTAATATATTAACACGTATCGCGTCTTAACTACTTATTACATTGAACTAATTATTTTACGTACATTATTATTTCAAATTCATGATTATTTACTGTAGGATCATTATCTACTATAGGTTGGTCTTCTCCACATGAATAAGAAAGCTTGCCTTATTCATCTGTTGAGCAGATCATTTTTTTCTTTTCGATGAAAAAATATTACCATACATTTTCATTTATTTAAAAAAAAAACTGTAATAAGTTCCGCCAAGCCGGTTCACGCATGTGAATAATTTTTCGTAGTTGTCGTTAAAAAAAAATACAAATTTATGGCTAAAAATTTTTCCACCTTTAATAAGTGTTTGTTATTTATTATAGAATAAGCCTCAAATTTCATTTTAAAAAATTGAAGTTATTATCGGTTTTAGAATACTGTTGAAGAATATTATTTTATATAGATTATGTATAGAATACTATTATATACTATATATGGATTAATTAAAAATATTTGTACATGGTGAACAAAAAATCTTGAATTTCAAAATACACAAAAAACATACGTTTTCTATAGTTTAAAGATTCCTATAGTACTTTAAAATGTATTTTGAAAAAGGGATTGAAAGTAAGTGTATAAAAATAATTAAAAGAATGATAATTTTTAAAGATTACTCAATCATATTTTTTTTGTTATTGTATTGTAGATGGCAGGTTTGAGAAATGCTTTGGGGGCACATGAGCTCACAGATAAGAAAGGTGGATTGTACCGAGCACTCTTCGCGGAGTTCTTGGGGACGTTATTCCTTAACTTTTTTGGATGTGGTGCCGTTGTCACAGGCGATGTGGTGGCCATAAGTTTGGCCTTCGGAATAGCAGTTGCTGGTGCGGTGCAGGCTGTTGGACACGTATCAGGTGGACACATCAACCCTGCTGTTACAGTTGGCATGCTCGCAATTGGCAAGGTAAAAAAAATAACTAATTTGACTTCTCTTCATTGTTTTTTGCTTATGAATACAAATTACAGTAAAAGAGATATATATTGAGAAAGAAAAGAGAAGCATTGACGCGGGTAAACCAGCGATAGACTGGAATACAAAAGTACAGATTTAGAAAGATAGGTAGATCATTACATTCATAAAGATATAAAAAAAGAATGACATGCATAGACTGGGATAGAAAATAAGGAACTGTAAGAGATAAAGAATATTATTAAAAATGATAGGAGGACGGATAGACTAGCGAAAAAAAAGGGATTGGAAAATATAGGCGAACGAGGGGTTGACTCGGATAGGAAATGAATTCAACAAGATAGGCGGAGAATTATATTGACTAAGATACAGCAAAAGATTAGCATGGAATAACTGCGCGATAGGCGAAGATAGCAAAAGATGTTCGTAGATAGACGACAGACTGAGATGGTAAAGAAGGGTTCGAAAAAGTTAGACGGAGAATTATATTGACAAAGATATAAAAGGTAATTGAAAATTGCACGCGGAGCGGTAGAATATGGGGTAGCAAAATATAGATACAGAATAATATAGATAGTATTACAATTATAGGGCGCAGGAGAAATATACTGAGACTGACAAGGGGTTGAAAATGATAGGACAGACTAGGATAATAAAGGATTTGAAAAATACGGAGAATTATATAGACAAAGATGTACACAAAGATTGAAGTGGATGGACTGGGATAGAAAAGAAGGGATAAAAAATGATGGGCGAACGAGTGATAGCCTAGTATAAAAAAGGGATCGGAATTTAAAATTATAGGCGGAGGAGGGACAGACTGGAACAGTTAAGGAATTGAAGAAGATTGTCGTGGATAGACTAAGATCGACGAGGATAGAAAGGAAGGGATTGAAAAAGATAGCCGGAGTTATATTAATAAAGATTTAGAAAAATATTTACGTGGATAGAGTGGTATGGAAAAAGAATGTTCGTGGATAGAATGGGATGGAAAAATATTGATGCGGATAGATTGGGATATAAAAAGATTGACGTAGATAGACAAGGATGGAGAAAAAGATTAACTTGACTGGATGAGGGATAGATTGGGGATAAATAATCCTTATATCTATATCTCATTTTTCAATCAGTGAAATTAATTATTTTTTTGTTATTGCTAGGTACCAGTAGTTCGAGCAGTTCTCTACATAATATCGCAGTGCGCGGGTGCCATTGCTGGATCGGCTTTTTTGAGAGCCCTTTCAACTGAAGAAAATTTCCTTGAACACAAACTAGGAGCAGTCAGTCTAAACAAAATTGGAGCTGTGCAAGGGTTTGGAATCGAGTTCTTTCTCGCTCTGGTCCTCGTGGTCGTTGTCTGCGGCGCCTGCGATTCAGGGAAACCTGAGAGCAAAGGAATTGCACCCCTGATTATTGGCCTCGTAGTAGCCGCCTGTCATCTTATTGCAGTAAGATATTTGTCTTCCCTCAATTATAATTGATCTTAGTTTTCATTAATATATTTAATAAAATATTTAAATTAAGAGAATTTTATTTCTATCAAGTTTTTCTTATTACTGCAGAAGTGTGTGCATGTATCAATCGTTTAGAGTCGCAGCGATTTTGATTTGCCGACTAGTTACTATTTTTTGCCGACTAGTTACTATTTTTTGCCGACTAATTAGCCGACTTTATAGTTGAGTTACCCGTTTTGTGGGGGCTTCCCAAATGTGGGGGCACAGGGCCGCGGCCCCGGCGGCCCCTTGTATAAATTCGGCCCTGTTTAAATCATTCTATAAGAGAGTCTATAATCATATTTGTCTGATTCCATTCTAATTATTTTGTTCTTAAAAAAGTATTTTTGAAAAATGAAAAAGATTATATTGTTTTACAACAAAACGATTTTCTCCCTGTGGAGGAAAGAGAACCAAACAAACAAAACAAACGTGAATCAAGGTCGAAAATTTACAGAAACCGGAATTACGAATAGATTTTCAGAATAAGATAAACGAACGCATAGATAAGGCAATTTGGGAGTCGCTTGAAAGGAACAAAGATGTAGAAGGTGCGTGGGCTTTATTGCGGGATACCATTGTTGAAACTGCGATTGAAGTGTGTGGTATGGCGAGGGTAGGAAAAAAGTCTGGCGATGCGTGGTGGAACGATGAAATTGGGGCAGCCCAACAAGAAAAGAAAGAAGCGTACAAAAGAACGTTGAACATGACAGGTCTTAGCGATGAGGAGAGAAATAGACTCAAAAATGATTACAGACACAAAAACAGGAAAATTAAACGTCTAGTCAAAGAGAGTAAAGAGAAAACCAGAACAGAAGAAGAGAACAAAATAAAAAACTGCTTTGAAGGAATTATGAAACTATTATTTAAAGAGATGAAGGGAAGTAAAAGTACAGAGTTTTTTAGCATGAGAAACAGCAAAGGTGAAATGCTATATGATATAGACGGGATAGTAGACGCTTTAAAAGACTCTTTTAAAGAACTATTAGGAGGTGAAGATATAGGGCAACAAAACTACGACATTGAACATAATGCAATAGAAAACCCAATTGAAAAAGTCAGTGTCACTGAGGTCAGAGATATAATTAAGAACTTGAAAAACGGTACGGCTGCTGGTTTAGACAGTATTAGCGCTGAAATGCTTAAATACGGTGGCGAGTACATACCTCACAGGTTGTGCGAATTGATAAATTTATGTTTCGAGACAGGAGAAATCCCAGACGATTGGAGAAAGGCGATTATTGTACCAATATATAAAAAGGGAGATAAAAACAACTGCAGTAATTACAGAGGTATCAGCCTACTAAGTACCGTAAGTAAAATATACTCAAAAATACTTATTCGTAGGGTAATGGAAATTACATAAGAGAAGATATGGGAAGTCCAAAGTGGATTTATGCCAGGAAGATCATGTACAGATCAGATATTTAGCCTAAGACAGATCACAGAAAAAAGCTTGAGAGTAGGAAAGAAAGTTTTCTGTGCATTTATTGACCTAGAAAAAGCTTTCGACACGGTAAATAGAAGTAAACTTTGGGAAGTCCTTAAAGAGTATGGAGTGAATGGAGGGCTCCTACAAGCAATAAAAACAATATATACGGGTAGTAAAGCAAGTGTAAGGGTAAATGGGAAACTGAGTGACTGGTTCGATATAATGCAAGGCGTGAAACAAGGATGCGTTATGTCCTCGTGGCTATTTATCATATTCATGGATAAGTGTCTAAGAACTGCCCTCTTCAACGAAAAAGGTATAGATCTCGAAACCGTCAAAGTACGTGGGTTGGCTTTCGCAGATGACAAGATTGTTATGGCAGAATCAGTCGAAGACTTGCAAAGAATGTTGAATAAACTTAACACAAGCATGAAGAACATGGACCTCAAAATTAACGTGAATAAAACGAAAGTCATGGTTTTTGAGGGAAAAAGTGAGAAAACAATATGCAACATTGTCCTAAATGATGTGAGATTAGAACAAGTTGACAAGTACGTATATCTAGGTAGTCTATTCACTAGCGACGGAAAAATAGATGGGGAATTAGATAGGCGCATAAATAAGGGTAAGCAGGTTATCGGTAGAGCAGGATCCATCCTCACGAATAAAAACATATCAAAAAAAGCTAAAATGGCCATACATAATTCCATATTCGTACCAACTGTACTATACGGTAGCGAGGCATGGACCTGTCAAGAAAAGGACAGGAGAAAAATCAACGCGATCGGCATGAAACCTCTGCGCTTAATATGCGGAAAAACACTAATGGACAAAGTCCGAAACGAGATAATCCTCAAAGAATGTGGTACAGGAGACACGCTAGTTGACATATGGGAAAGAAATCAGTTAAGATGGTTCGGACATCTTGAAAGAATGAAAGATGAACGACTGACGAAGCAAGTATATAAAGGTAAAGTAAATGGCAGAATGCCCAGAGGTAGACCGCCGAAAGAATGGTTAGAATCTGTAAATGAGACATTGATCCGAAGAGACATAAGAAGTCATAGGAACAGAAGAGCTTGCATGAAGAAATGCATGGACGTAAATGAAGCTAGAGTAGTATGCCAGGACAGAAATGTGTGGCGACAAATAGTTTATAAGCCAAGGGAACGGGCTTGGAAAAATTGGTGGGAGCTCCCGAACTCCCATTAATTTTGTGGAGCCCTTGGCTCTAAGCAGAGTACCGACTGCGATACCTTCCCGTGGTGTTCAGATGAAAACGATTCAATGCCTGTCAGGTTTGGCTGACGGGCATTGAAGTTCGGCCAAATCGCAGAGGTCCTGTGTGTCTTGCGTCTGCTTATGCCTCTGCTGGACCCTTCTCTTCATGGCTTCTTCTCCAATTTAATTTTTATTTTTTACGAAATAAAAATTTCCGTACTAATAGCATAAAACTTTAAAATTGGCCTGTTAGTACAGGCCTTTATTTATATGCAAAAACAAAAATGTAGATAGGGACCTGAGGAAAACCGAATAAAAGGACACTAGTCCAGCACTCTAATAAAAGGGCCGCTCGACGGCCCTTTTTTATGCAAAATTTCAGACACTCTAATAAAAGGGCCGCTCGACGGCCCTTTTTTATGCAAAAATTTCTGGACATCATGTAAAAGGTCGCCTAACTTTTTGGTAACAGGATGAAGCAGAGGACTGGAGAGCGAGGGGGAGGAATCTTGCGGATGCATAAGTTAGGGCTTAAGACATACAAATCATAGCGTGTGGGGTGGCTACAACCCTCATCGCGGGTCTCTCCTGGTTGCGCACAGGAGAACACCTCTCAGATATGAGTGGTATCGGGGAAATCAAATACCCGAGGCAGACAGCTCGTAGCTAAGGGAAGGAACCCTGAATAATAAACCAATCATGGCAGAAAGTGTTGAGAAACTATTACCCCAAGGAGGTATCAATCCTCCCACCGGTTCCGATCAGGTGAAAGCCCTGGTGGCCGGTGCTGGTCCCGCGGAGTTTGGGGAGGACCACCAACACGACCTTGAGAAAATGGAAGTCGATCAGTCTGGGAACAGACTGAAAAAGAACAAGAGATCCCGGAAAGATCTGGATCAGTCATTGGAAGAGGCGACAATGAGAGATTTCATGGTCAGTGCTGATACAGCAAATAAGGATGCTAAGATTGCAGAACAAGAAATTAAAACTATCCTCACCGGTGATCCATCTAAAAGGATGTCACAGGAGAGGATAAGCAATGTTATGAGAATGGTCCAAGCACTAACTAGAACAGTGACGGACATGGCAGTCAAAAACGCGTACCTGGCGGGGAAAATCGAAGGCATGCGAAGTGAGAGAGAAAGTATCAGTGAGAAGCTTGATAAGATTCTGGAAGAGAATGAGCAGAAGAATATAAAAACCTTCGCCCAGGCGACTAGAAAAACACCTACGAACCAGATCCCAGCAATTACGGGGATGCCAAGGAGAGTTCCGCAACTCTCACAGACAGTGGTTATCAAGCCAACAGATGCGAACAAAACGGAATCAAGTGAAGAGACCAAAAAGAAAATCCTTGGGCTCGTAGACCCAGGAACTAGCAAACTTAAAATCAGAGGAGTAAGGTTACGAAGAGAGGGGGGCATCGTAATTGAGGCAGCCACCGCTGCGGATCTCAATCGACTAATAGATAATGACAATCTGAAGGAGAATGGGTACACTATCACAAGATCGGGCTCTTTGAACCCTAAACTGGTGATCTTTGATGTACCACGAGACATGAATGAGGAAGAGGTAGTGAAAAAGATCATAAATCAGAATGAGGACACACTCGAAGGAATCACGACCGAAGAATTTAAGGCGAATTTTAAGCTCCGGTTTAAGATTGGAAGAAGAAGGGAAGACTTCACCAATTGGGTGGCTGAGGTCTCTCCTAAAATTCGGTCCTCACTGAGGAGGAGTGAAAGTACCAGACTGTATATAGGATTTCAAGCCTGTAGGGTGCAGGATTTCATGGGCGTCACCAAGTGTTTTAAGTGCCAACAATATGGACATGTCCAGAAATTCTGCAGAGATACAGAGAGGACATGTGGATTCTGTGCTAAGACAGGCCACGTGGGAGAAGAGTGCCCAGATAAAAAGGCAAATAAGGAGCCGATTTGCCCAGCGTGTAAAAAGGCTCGCAAGAACTATCATCACTCCGGTGGGGATAAAAAATGTCCGGGATACCAGCTGGCTTTGGACCGTATGATCCAACGAACCAACTATGGCGTCCAACAGCCATAACCGGCGCAACAATCTCAAGATAGCACAGTTAAATGGCGGTAGAGGTAAAAAGATTAGCTCGGAGCTCAGGAGCCACGTTGATGAGGAGTTAATCGACATCCTAATGCTACAAGAACCGTACAGCATTGCTGGTAAAGCGGGTAGTTTCGGACTTGGCTCTCATGTTGTTACAGGTGGTAGTAACACACCCTGGGCAGCGATAGTGATTTTCAACACAGAATTAACTGTGTTGAAATTAGAGCACTTAAGCTGTGAGCGTATTGTCTGTGTGCAGGTTGAGAAGGATCACCTATCAATATACCTAGTATGTGGGTACTTTCAATTCTCTGATGAGATAGACCCATATATCGAGCGAATCAGAGGAATACTAACAGCCCTCAGGGGCAAGAGAGTTATACAAGGTATAGATGCAAATGCGGAATCCCCACTCTGGCACTCTAAAAGCTCAAATGAAAGAGGTAGGAAGTTGGATGACTTCATCGCGGAGATGGGTCTCTATGTCTGCAACGAACGCAGTAATCTGCATACCTTCTCGGGGGTTAATGGAGAGAGCAACATTGACGTTACTCTCACCAACGAAGCGGCGCTGGGAGTCATGGTAAAATGGGAAGTCAAGGAGGGATGGACCACCAGTGATCACAATGTAATTGTGTTCGATCTTGGAGTTCTAAACTATACGAGAGGTGAAAGGGAGAAACTACTTCTCACGAGATACTTGGTGGACAAGGCGGATTGGGAGAAGTTTGATGAAACCTTGAAATCACTCACCCCTAGCGAATGACGCCTGAAACAAAGACCTTGGATACTAATGGGCCCAAGTGGGGAACCATACATAACAATTTTGTGAGGCTCCTCACTTGGGGTGATCGCTAGAGAGATTGATCAGCAACCTGGGTCGGAGCAGTGTTGCGGAGTGAACGTGTTATTTGAATAAATAACACGAAAACTCCAGATCAATCTAAAATATCTATACCATAACACATATACCTATATACCTATCTACCTTATACCATATAACGACCTACTTTACACCTATATACCTATCCCACTACTTTCCAACCGAGTAAGTCACGCCTACCCCGAAAGGGAAATGGCTTAATGGTATATAATGGAATCCCTACCGGTAAGTTCTATCGGGTCATCGAATTTTTGGAAGGTATACAGATTTTTAAATGCCTCTTTTTCAAGCTCTGGGCTTTTTAAATTTGTGAAAAAAAATATAAATTAAGCGAGGTTTTAAATTTTAGGTGGACCGAACTGGACCTGGAATGAACCCAGCGAGGTCATTGGGGGCCGCTGTCGCTAACGGAAAGTATGATGACCATTGGCTTTATTGGGTTGGACCTATTCTTGGAGGAGTTGCAGGTGCCTTGATTTACACTCATGCACTTGGTGCAGCGAAAGAACAGGAACTTCCAAGATCTTATGCAACTGTGGACACGGAAGAGAAGGAGGTATACAACACTACGAGCATGTAAAAGACAAAATATCGATTCATAACAAATGCAGTTGTTCTATCTTTATAAAAAATTCACCAGAGAAGAACTTAAAAAAAAACTGAACCTATGAAGAGTGAAAAAGTAAATGTCTGAAAAAAAGATGGTTTTGAAGTATGGAAAAAAATTTCAGTAAAGCTTCAATATCATTTTTTGTGTTAATTTTACTTTCAATGTTCAACTTTCACTAATTTAATTTTACATAAATTAAATGAAGATCTTTTTAGAATATCAAAATTTATTAGACCATCAATAACAAATAATACTTCTTTAAAATTATTTTAATTATTATTAATTTGATGGGAAATAGAACACTTCCATTTTATTTTATTTAAAAACTGAGATTTGTCAGTTGTTATTTTTGATTGAATATCATTTAGTCGAAGCTCATACCATTTTTTCATTTGAATAAATTAAGTAATGACTTTAGTATTTAACTCAATAGGAATAACTATCTTATTAGTTTCGGAAATCTGTTAATTTCATTTATTTGATCAATAGTAAGAATAACAAGACAAGACCAGAATGAGGAAATGTAGATCACACTCGAAACGAATTAATTGATAGTAATTCCTGATACTAAAATTTGAAAAACAATCTTTAATTCTCTTAACATATTAACTTTTTGATTATTCCGTAGCTAAAATCAATTATCTCTGATAATATCCTTGCAAATTTTGCTGTCTCGCGTTTAATTTCTAGTTGTAGAGTGTATCTCTAATCAGAAATTTGTAGGAATTTATAAAAAAATGAATTGTATTTTATATTGCGCCAATAAGAAAACGAATCTTCGAATCCAACGTTAAAGAAGAGATAAAAAAATGAAACTTATTTTAGGAGAAACAAATACGCGAACTTCAGAATCCAGCAGTGACATTAAAGTAATACATATAAGTATACGTATTTAACTTTTTTGTGCAGAGAATACCAAAGCACTTGATATTTCATCATATTGCCTATAATGCCGTGAAAAATTGTTGATTGTAATCATTTACTTAGTATAACAAATAATTATTTTCCATCAATTTAGGATAACATTCATAATTATGAGTTTTTTTTAAATTTCCGTAGTTTCAAAAAGAAGAGAAGTTTAATTTTTCTCTAAAATATAATAATATGCGAAATTAGTTATTCAAAATCATTTTAAATATTGCAGTAGGGTGGTTCAAAAACACCAAATTAAAAAAAAATTGCAGTTGCTCCTTGATATTTCGGTATCAAATCATGAAAAAATACAACTGTATAAGCTTCAGCTAAATCGTTGTATATATATACTCTTGATAAATATATATTTACTCCTCTCAAAAACGGCGTTACAAAGCTTTAACAGAGAATATCTCGGGAGATATTAGAGATAAATTATTTTCAATATGATGAACAATATGGCAATTACACAAAATAATTTGTAAAATTAAATTAACCATTACAGTTGTAGTATTCCTCTTGGAAATTTGCACAGTTTTCATCTTTTGCAATTGCCCTCAGAGCAATACTTTGAAAGAGGAATACAACTATGATAAATAATTTAATGGACAAAAATTTATTTAGAATATTTTCCATATTCTTGATCATATGTTAAGATTATTACGTTTTATACATTATCTCAAAGTATAGAGGAAATCAAGACGAATTCAGAAAAGCTATATTTAAAATCATTTATCTCCAATGATTTCCGAGATATTATCAATTCAAGCCTTAAAACCGTTTGGGGAGCACTAAATATACTCCGATTTCGCTCAAACCTATACAGTAATATTTTTCTTTTATGATTTGGAACTGAAATATCAAGGAGCATTTTAACTTTTCAAAATTTGTTGTTCTTTTGAACCAACCCAATATTGCAGATAGATATTTAATATCAAACAAAAATCCTCGAAAGACGGAAGAAAGAAATATGTCGTAAAAAATAGATAAAACCCTTTTTTTATCACATTTCAAGTCATTCTAAACAACAAATGTATTGAACAAGCAGAAATAATTTAAATTGATAAAACTTAAATAATTAGGGCGATATCGATTCCACAAAAAATAAACTTTAAACCGATAATTCTATACGTATTTATTTTGACTTAAATTATTTACAATAATTGTAAATTTTTAACCGCAGACTTGCAAAAAGTTATAAATTAAAGTTTGAGAATGTGAATAAACTCTACGCAACAAAAATCTGCATGGGGAAACTCTACATTTGTGTGACTCAAAAAATTAAAGTTGCTTTTATATGTGGGCTCACCCTCCAAAAAGCTTTCATTTGGTGAAAAAACAACTGTGATACTTTTCAAATTTTGTGAACAAGGGGATCTTGGATTCCACAGGGGTTAAACCACACCCAACCGTAAAAAACCAGTCTTTTCTCATAGGTTTCATGAAAGAATTTCTAGTTGTACCTAAACACTGTAGACTTCCCGTTTATATTGCAACTATTTCGTGGATTTAAAGAAAAATAATTACGAACATTATTTAAAAAATATTGGTGATACAGGGTGAACATTCTTTTCAAAAAACGGGTGCTTTTTAATTTATGGGGGAGGTTTTTCAACTTTTCTATACTTCTTCATTTTATTCCCTTTTCTGACCACTTTCTACGATATTAAGGTAAAACTAGAAATTTTTATATCAAACCTGCGAGAAAATACAGATTCTTTACAGTTGGGGGTGGTTTAATCCCCGTGGGATCCAAAATCCCTTTGTTAAAATTTGTTTGAAAAATTCACAGTTGTTTTTCCACCAAATGGCAGCTTTTTGGGGAGTGAGGCCACAAATCAAAGGAACTTTAATTTTTTCGAGCCACCCTACTCTTCATCAAATAATTTTATTATTTTTTAAACTCTACATAAAATTAAAATAATTGATATCGTACACGTACATCGATGAGCACATTTAAATTCCTGAAAAAGTCTAGTCACTATTAAGGAATTGTTAGCGCCTACTTTTTTCAATATTACTTGCTTACATATTCAGTGCTAAGTGTTTTGATGAGTAAATCAAGTTGTGAGTAAACTGAAAATTGAAAACATAAATAAATTATGGAATAGTAGGGGAGACCTCCCTACAGTGGATAGCAAAAATTGGTAGAGTTCAGTAAACACAAAATAGGATGTATATTATAGAGCTGTTCTGACCCAAATGAAGCTGATATATTCACCCATGTGATGAGATATCAGTAAAAATCAATTCGTTAGCGAATAAAAAGCTATTGATATTATTTTGAGGTGGTAAAATTTTGTCCAGTCTTGGCTGGTTCGCCCTACAGTGGACATTCGATTCTACACCGCGAATCAGAATAGAAAGATGTTTTTATGCGTACCCCTAAATTATATTTTATA
Organism: Andricus quercusramuli; assembly: GCA_932178445.1. Classification (NCBI taxonomy): domain Eukaryota; kingdom Metazoa; phylum Arthropoda; class Insecta; order Hymenoptera; family Cynipidae; genus Andricus; species Andricus quercusramuli. Next base: position 362,182 of record CAKNXH010000216.1, on the reverse strand, counting down.
CCGACGCTACTATCAGAACAAAGAAAAATGTGATATAATTTCGATTTTGCATAAAATTAGCAAAAATATAATGTCAGTTATTTCGCTCATATTTCACAACACGCCTTTCAGTGGACAGGTCCGCTGGTGTTAGGATTGCCACCAATCTTGCCATGTCAAAAGTACCTAGAAAATACCTACACAGAAATTGGGCATGGTGAAGTTATTTCTACTTGCGGGAAATTCAAAATTACTCTCAATTACATTACGCTGCAGCTATGTTCAAAGTATCAGCTGATTCTGTCTTCTGCTGTTTCAGTACCAACCTATGAGTACAAATTATCTAAAACTTTTAACCGAAAATCCGCTGTAGGGATGACGCTGGTATCCATAGTAGGAAAATGAGAGCTTCAAGGATTATATTTATAATAATTTTCTTACATAGAACGTAAGATTCTAGGGTGAAAAATATTATGGTTTAATGACCAAGGAACACCCTGGCGGACCGAACGAACGGAGCGGATACGCTACAGCGTATCCTTATAGTATCCACATCGTATCCTCTCCGTATCATGCAAGAAAAACTCATTAAAAAAGAAAGATTAACATTTCACTTGTTGAAATTCGGATTCTACGTGAAATTTTGAGTTAAAAGGTCACAGAGTAATCGCAATAGTTTTTCTTGCAACATTAAAAACTTTTAATAAATATAATACTTATCGATGACGTGCGCTGAAGGCGACTTCAAACGCAGCGGCATTCAGTAGCCGGTCATAGGCTTTATCCGGCGACGATGCGGTTGGAGTCGCCGGCAGTCCACGGTTTCGCTAAGTATTATATTTTTTGAAAGTTTTTAATGTTGCAAGAAAAACTATTGCGATTACTCCGTGACCTTTTAACGCAAAATTTCACGTAGAATCCGAATTTCAATAAGTGAAATGTTCATCTTCCTTTTTTAATGAGTTTTTCTTGCATGATACGGAGAGGATACGATGTGGATACTATAAGGATACGCTGTAGCGTATCCGCTCCGTTCGTTCGGTCCGCCAGGGCATATATTAAAAAACAAAATCATTCTGAAAAGATTTAGATACTTGGAAAAAATTACTAAAGTGGAGGACAAAGTTTCTTGGTCATGTCAAAAATAGTTTTTTATACTTTTCTCTTTTATTATAATTAGGTATAACATGAAATTCTGTCTTATGATGCATTTTTATCAACTTAAGTCATACCAAATGCGCAAATTAGGTTTACTTTAGGCATTTCGCTTTTATTTACAAATGTCCACTGTAGGAAGCTATCCACTGTAGGGAGGTTTCCCCTACACTAAATTAAAAAAATTATTAGTATAACGTTTTATACACAAATAGTGAGACCAATAGTTATTGCCTTTCCTCAGAGATACACTCTAAATAATTATAAAATGTAGATGAATCAACTGTACATTATTTAATTTTATAGCATGTTTTAATTTAATGGGGTTATAATTCCGAAAATTCCACATACGAGGGTGGGTTGAAAAGTCTGTGCAAAAATGAAAACTACTTAATTTTTTTGGACAAACCATTTTTGTTTTTCAACGTAGTCTACTTTTAAGCTTATACACTTCGCTCAACGCTGCTCCAGTTTGTTGCTTCCTTCCGAATGATAGGATTTGTCCAACTTTGCAAAATAGTCATTCGTTTCCTAGGTTGAAAAGAATTTCCTTCCGTCATACATTTCTTCATATTGGGGAAAAGGTCCAAGAGCCCCAATCTGGAGAATGGAGGAGATGCGGAACGATTTGGGACCCCATAACTCTCTTTTCCAAATATTCGATGAAGATTATTCCTTGTGAATGCTAAAAGACAGTCGTCATAACCTCTGCCCGGCTGAAGAAACGATCTTCGCCGTCATTGGTGCAGATTCCTCTCTGGCAAGCCATTTTTTGGACAGCAGTGGGTCTCAGGGGCCGTTTCGAATTAGAAAGGACCTCTTTTTTTTATCTCCACACGTTAGAAAAAAAAGGACAGTTCAATTTTCGAAGGGACCTCGGAGTCCTACTGCTGTTTATTGGTCTCAGGCGTATATACACTGGAGTTTCGATTGATGCACGGTTTCGGATATTGCTTGCCTTGGCACTCAATCGAAGCCGTCCGAACGTAATCAGTCAGGGACGTGTGAACCATTTCCTAATATTACGCAACATATATTATGCGCGTTCGTACCCGCGCACTGCGTCTTTATCCTGCGCTCCTGTCGTTTCACGCTTGATTGAACACCCTCTCTCGATCCGGAGGGGTTCCACTCTCTGCCCGAAACCACCGCGGCAGCAGTTCTCGGAGGGCGTAAATCAAGCCAGCTTCAATCGAAACTCCAGTGCACTTATGTATCCCTGTTTCATCCGCAGTGACGTGGATTCCGCTGAAACAGCTACAAACGATCCTTGGAACACGTCACACGATTTCGTTTTTGGTCACCTGTGAGCAATCATGGCGCCAATCTTGTAGATAGACTTCCATGTCTAAATATTGATGCAAAACATTATATACTCGTTTGACATGTCCACAGTACCAACAATGTCACGCAGCTCCATTCTTCTATCACCCATCACCATATCGTGGCCTTTATCAATCATTTCATAAAGTAATGTTTGATCAACACACGAAACTCTTTTTATCCATTTTTTATATTCAAATTGCTCGATTCAAACGAACGCCAAGCACAGAGTAATATAGACTCATCTGGCTATAACTTGGTGTTTGTTCCTCCAACTCTCCAAGAGATGCTAACTTAAAATAACCTCGATACGTATTAGTGCTGCCATCACTCTGAGTTTGTACGGACTTTCCAACCCACTCTCGTAATAAATAGTAAAACAACAACTAATATTTGAGCTAACACAGATTAATTTTAAAGTTAGATGAAAAAATAATTAGTGGAAAGAATAATCATACCGAATTCCTGAAATCGTTTCTAAATTCTAATATAATGCAGTAAAGTAGGAACAATTTCGAGTCAACACTTAACAGCAAAATTTGTAAGTAATTATGAAACTCGTAAATACTGTCATACGTATCTGCCCCACAGCGGTTCGAGTACATAGACAGCGGACGTGGTGGCCTTTAGGGATGAGATCGAAAAAGACAAAGAGAATTGAAGAACGTACGCTAAAAAAAAATCGAGTCATAAACGTTATTTTCCAGCTCCAACGGCTCAACAGCAAGAAGGGCACTCCACCTGCTTGATGCTTTAACTACAGTTAATCTGCTGCATCTTTATTTACGTACCTTTTAATCGGGCATAACCAGCATGATGCTTTTCGTCCGCCTATTCAACTTACTGGAGAAGACTTCTTCCAGCTTTTACACATCTCACGAAGAATTCTATTAAAATTTAGGATTAAGGATTTAATACGATAAAATCGATCTTTAGATAATTTTTCAACTTTTCAAAAACGCATAACCATCCCTGTCACTCCTCATTAAACTGAGAACTTCGTCTTCACATTATGCACATATAACACATACTCTGTATAGATTTGAATCAGTCACTGAATAATCAGTGAAAACTGTTACTGATTCAGATTTAGAGATTATATATTTCTATAGAGCAGAGATGCGTTTCTTTCCATATTTAAGAGAAAAATAAATATTTTATATGTAAAAAATATATTAAGTGGCCTCAAAGAAATTTATACATATTTATAAAACATTTCCAGTTTTGTAAAAAAAAAAGCTTTTTCAAGACTATTGATTGAAACTATCTGGCAACATTTCCGTCAAATCAACGATCTATCTTTATCTTTGAGGTCTATAATGGTTTAAACCAATTGAGTATACGTATATATTTTATTTATCTTTAATACAATATATAAGTAATTTTTTAATTTATGTATATTTTTATATTAACATTCAGAAACAGCTTCATACTCCAAATGCGTGAATTTCACAAGGGGAAACGATCAATAAAACGTTTCCCTTTCAGTTTAAGCCACATCAAAGTAGAGCCATCTTGTGATGGCTCTCAAATTTATAGAGCCAATAGTTATAGATTTTTTCCCTATCCTATTATCGGAAAATAACGTGACTTTTAATTCAAGACACTGCAAATTTAATCTTCTCATTGATCTGAAAGTGCACATTAATTTACTAGTTAACTGCATGAGTGATCTTTATAATTATATCAGCTGTTTAATCATTAATACTGGATTCATTTTGCATTGCTTTGGCAATACATTCAACCGTTCATCTCCTATCGATAATTTTCGTTAGAATAATATTTATAATTAGAAGAGCGAGTATTTTTTTACATCGCGATAGTCTAAGTTTAGTATTATATTTATGTCAGATTAAATGTATGTTGCAGTAACATTCTATGTATAATAAAGGAGACATACTTTGTACAATTGTTCCATATTTATTTCTGGAATTACAAAGGACTCATCACATTTCTAAATAAAAATATTTAGATAGTAATAATACTTTCCTTAAAAGAAGTAAAAATATGTAACGCACACCTCTCTTAGAAAAAGGTTGAAAGATGTTTTGAAAATTTTAGAAATTATAGATTCCAAATTTCCAAAATTTTCAAGTGATGTTTATATTATTCTATTTTCGTCTGAATAAGAAGATTGAAGGAAGTCAGAATGTGGAACGAAGGAATCTTGTAACATTTAACATGTACATACACACCACACTTTGTATTTGATACAGAGTTGCAAAACCTTTCGACTAAGCTTTGCATGCCGTTCTTTTCTATCATAGCATAATTAAGTCTAATCTGTAAATTGTAGTTGCTGAATAAATATCGACGAATTAAACATGATTATGAAAATGAAACCGCATTAGACCGAACAGAAAAAAATATTTTTTGAAAACTTTGGACAATGTGGAAAAGTAAAAAAAAAGTAAAGTATCCCATCATAATAACCGATTTTGTCAAAAAGGAACGTAAGTAGTGCTTTGGACTAAATGAAATTAAATACGCAAAACGGGCCTATTACATGTCCTTTAGTGATTTCTGCAAACAAAAATATATTAATAATCTCTAATTAATATTTAAATTGACTACAAAGTATGAGTGGTGTCGAAAAAGGATCTAAGTAATTTTTAAAATTTTCGCTGATATTAGAGCTTGAAATATAACTTATAATAAAAATGTGGTAAACTTAATCAAAAACGTGAAAATAAGTTGAACCACGTGAAAGGGCAATAATTTTATAAAATAAAAAAAAATACATACAATGAATCAAAACACCAGTCAGCAAAGAAAAATAGTTAAATCATGACCCTTATCTCATTTTCGAAAACGGATCTATGGATCCTAAAATCAACCCACAAAAAAAAACAATAAACGTCACCAGGAAAAAATGTTAAAATAACGTTAAATAGTTTCATATTATTTTAATTTTTCTCTAACAGCTTTTAAAACATGAAACTACAGTCGAAAAGAAATACAGGGGAATTATTCAGTAATAAAAACTATAGGAAACTAGGTTTGATTCCCGGAAAAAGCAAACAGTATCCGAATCGTGGAAAAAAGATCTAGCAGAAAAATTAGTTAGGTCCCGTTTTCTCTGTAAGAAATGTTCGTCTAAATTTCATTGTAAATTAAGCTAAACTTTCAGTTAACGCGATATAAACGTGATTATTAATTCAAATTTACGCTAATTCACTTTTGGACTTTTCCGAAATTGAGATTTTATTCTACTAGAGCACTACTTCTGGTTTTCTCGCGTTAAATGTATGTATAAACATTTAGTAAATTTATTTTTAAAAAATTGAAAACCCTCAACGTTCATGAATATGATGAATGTAGAAAAAATTCCTGCGAGTCACACGTCAAACCACTGCGAACATTTTGCACCAACAGAACAAATTTTTAAATTGACAAAATTAAAAAAAAAAAATTTCAATGCCCCTGTGGGGAATAAAGCTGATATCCAAATTTAAAAAAATAGGTTATCCTGATGGTATACCACAACTTTTTCACAGTACCAATGAACATTTAAAAAAATGTTTTTCACTCTCGCCGTACTCCGCAGTTTATTTTATCGAAAATACGCAGAGTACAATATAATAGATGCGGTTCTAAAGAGAATTTGAAATGGATTGTATGAGAAGAGCGAGTTTAGGGGATTGTGGTGCACACAGGTGCGTATTTACATTGAACTCTTCTCATAAAAAATGCAGCAAAGCATTTCTCTTAATATTCTACAAATTTATTGTATTTACACCAAGACCACAGTTGCAAGAAGCTGTATCCAATTTAAATCACCATGAAAAATTGTTTTTCTTCAGTTTTAGCTCAAATGAACTATTTACTAGAAAGAAAGTTAGAATCAAAAACGTAATCAGAAGACATGGATTGCGGTTCAAATGTTTTCCTTTAAAAAATAAGTCGTAGAATTCAATGACATTCAGTTTCTTAGATTATTTAAGAATTTTTTTAATAAATGCCGTTTACTGTTAAGGAGGCGCTAGGCTTTTATATATCCAAAAATTCATAAACATTTTAGCAGGGATCCGTCCAAAACTATCGTTTCGTTACGTTACGTTATCCAAAAAGTACCGAATCTTTTGTTTACTTTTCGTTACGTTTTGACAGATTGGAACAAAATTAAAAACGAAATTGTTCTAACTTGATATTTTACCTGTCTGCCTTTTAATATTTACATCAGGTGCACAAGGATTCGAATGAACTATTTTTTTCAAAATACGCGTGATTAAAAAATTTCGTTACAATTTCGGTATTTTGAATAACGTAACCTAAGCCGAGTGAATATAGTTACGTTTTGGCAATATGGAAACAGAACGAAAATCACGAAAGTATTTTGTTTCGTTTCGGTCGGATCCCTGCATTTTAGTCATTGAGACAAAAGTACAATGTAATTTTTCTTTGTAATAATATTTACAGTAAGAGGATTAGCCAATTTTTGCTCTTCAAATATCACTTTAATGAAAACCTCTATTCTTTTCTTATCGTTTGTTTATAAAAATGACATTTTAAACATGTAAATGTTTATAAAACCTAAGAAATTGTAATCTCGAAAAGCAATACCAAGCGCCAACTTCGTGTACAGGAAAAAAATTACATGACATTGTAGCCATGAAGAATAACGTATTAATTGAAGTTCAGAAATGTGTTAAGCCATTGGGCGTTAAGAGATTTAAATTTGTTATTTCAACAAAGCCATATATATATATATATATATATATATATATATATAT
>CAKNXH010000216.1:314224-349843 GCA_932178445.1 Andricus quercusramuli | reverse complement strand
AGTCATGAAGAATGATTTATTAATCTATGCATATAATCTAGAGAATCAGCTGAAAAACATATTTATTGATGAGAATATTGATATTGATTTCAGCAAAATAGTGCAACCATGAAAAGTTTAATTACAAAATTCGTAATAATTGTAGGATAATAAGAAAAAGTACGCAATTTTCTCTTCAAATTTATTTAGATCCTGTTAACCCGTACACAGAAAGAATTCTGACTAAAATTGAGATTATCAGCTGATTTCTGGATCTTCTGAAATATAATTTTGATTTACAGAAATAAAAAAACGCGTGCAGGTAGAAAATTGCTGAATTAAGGTTAAAAAGCTTTACTGGAAAAAGTAATCCAGCTTCAAGAAAACGAAAAGAAAAACAATTGTTTGGCGTTTGAAGCATACGTCCTTGTTGCCCTAGAAATGGTTATAAGTGAATTATTCAATAAAAAAAAAAAAAACACAACAAAAAACCTAAAAAAACGTAATGTACTTTTGTAATATTTTATTCCAGATTTGAAGCAAAAAAAAAATGGTCCAAAAAGTAATTTTCTGAAAAACCTGCATTTTTTTCAAACTCATTTTTTCCTAGGATGTATACTTGAAATTTTTGGTAGTTTTCTTTCCCTCTGCTCTCCTTTACGTACTCTAGTTGTGATTTGTAAAACGTAAATTTTTCCATATTCATTGACTTATGTAAAAGAAGATACATATACAGTATACACGATGGATATTAAATACTGGAAAAGTTCTGATTAACTAGCGATTTTCAACCAATTTTCCCTGTGATTAAAATAAAAAGTAATTTTCTTGTATATTTAATGCTTATTTAAAACTAAATAATTCTGCAACAAAAACAATGCGGTTGTTGACTTTTTGCCAATATTTTCCAGAATACATGGAATTCAAAACTTTTTTGTGTATAATTATTACCTCTGTTATTGAATGAAAGCCCATGTGGACATACATTTTTCGATGATTATTTAATAATGCAAAAATCAACGAAATTCAATTGAAAACAATATCGAGTTTTCCATTATTTACACGGAAACTGATATAAAGTTTTTATAAGAAATTTAGGCAAATCAAAATTTACGGTGAATTTCTCATTTTTTCAAGGCAATGTACAACATTGTGCGTCAATTAAGCTTAAAGTGAAGAACAAAATAAAATTAAGTTTTAAAGTTTCAAAAGTTTAAGTGAAAACTTTTCTTGATCCATTAACCGTTTTATCAACAGTTGTTTTCATTAAAGTAGAGGTTATTTAATTGTTTTCACTAAAATTAAAGAATGTCAGAATAGTTGAAAGATTTTTTAATATTTAATCAGATTTATTTCAAATTAGACAGTTACGAAGTAGAAAAAACTCTCGGCGAAGAAGTGTCTTATTTTTTTAGGCAATTAGGCGACACATATTTGTCTGGTTTGCGAAAAAAAAATTTATGAAGTTACATTTGGATATCAATATAATTAATAACACAGAAGTGTTACTCTGAACTGGGATAATAACTCTCTGTTATCTTTCTTATACACTTATTGAGTACAAAAATCCTCCTATTTTCCCCTTCAAACCTGTCATTTGATTTATTCGCGATCTCCAGATTCGATTTGTCAGGCTAGCTGAAGAGACACATCTTTTAATGATAAAAGTTTATCCCTTGAAAACTTTTTTGGACTTTAATATAAAAAATTTTTCGGGACACATATGAAACCAAACAAAAAGTACCAAATCTTTCGCTTACTTTTGGTTACATTTTGAGATATTTGAACAAAACTAAAAACGAAATCGTTATAACGTCCCATATTTGATAAGTCTGCCTTTTAATATTGACGTAAGATGCACAATGACACGAATAAAGGATTGTTGAAAATTCTACCGTCCTGATGAAGAAACTGTAAAACTGCATTTGAAACGAACCGAGATATTCAATAAAATGCGTTTGCATCGGTACCTTTTAACGTACGAGAGTTTTTGAAAAAAGGTACTGTTCTTGGGTAAATTAGACATGCCGTATTCATTAAAACAAACAAAAATGGCTAATTCTAATTATTTATATGCAAAACTCTAGATATGCTAGATATTAATGCACAAAGTCGCCGAGAGTCCTTACTAATAAACACAACCCGCAGACGTGCTGTCGAATACAGGAATGAGCCTTCAAGAACCTTCGATTGATTGATTTCGATTCTAAGGTAAAAAGTGAGTAACTTTTGTAGGAACATTTTTTTTCTAATTCGTCGTTTTCCACCTGAAAACTTCTTCCGAAATGTTACTGTTACCCTGAGTTAGAGAAGTCCAAAAGGCACAGAGTGTCAGAAAAAAATTAATATATTTTTTTAAAATAAATTTTCAAATTCCTCTTGCTCTATCAGTTGAAGGATATTCCGAAGTGTATCCCTGAAAATTTTCTTTCAAAATTCCGAAAGCTGACTGACCAAGCACGGGTTGACGTGAAAACGAACGACGGCTCAGTTAGACTTCAGAAAGCATTTTGGGGTGGAAAACGACGATTTAGAAAAAAAAGTCATACAAAAGTTACTCAATTTTTACCGTAGAATCGAAATCAATAAAGAAAAATATGTCAATCCATTTCAAAAAATGACTTTCCGTCTGAATAGGCCATTTCCGGTAGAAGCCGTAAGTTGAAAATACCTCCAATTGATGAAAAAAACAATTTTTGAATTTATCGTATGGCCGGTCACTCAAAGCGAAAACGAAATAGGGGAGATCGGGGCGGGAACGGACACCTGATTTTCTCTGATCTGTTCTTTTTTTAAATATGTACAAAAGCTGATCCATCAATTCTCTAGAGAAAAAAGTGAAAAATATTAGATAGTACAAGAAGACAGTAACGTTGACATTTTAGGAGGTAGATTCTGTTACTTTAAGGCAATTTTAAATGGAAAAGAATTACTAAAAATTTCAGAATAGGTTTTTTATAACGCTTGTTGCGAAGGTTACTTATTAGACTGCGAAAGCAGCAGACAAATTTTGAACGATTGGAAATTGAAAGATCAATATTACACAATGTAAGTGTAAAATTGTACGATTGTACGTATTTTATGATGCTACCCACGTCAGAAATATCAATCCTGGCAGCCATCTCATCGATTTTAATGAAACTTGGTGTTCTTGTATTACTTTAAGAGTAATTTTTTTTTTGGCCGAGGGATTTTCAAAATTTTTGCTGTTTTATATAAAATATGGTAAAAATTTTCTTTTCAAACTTTCCACCAAATTTCGATTTTTTTTTTTTTTTTTTTTCGAAAATAATATTCCTTGTTCTTTTATCTTTCATTAACAAAAAACTTGATGGACACTCATCTGGTTCGCGAAATATGAATATGTAAAGAGCGGCATTCCAGTCGAATGCTTGTGCTACGCAGCAGCTAGGTGGACAGCAGGCATTACAAAATGCACCGTTGCAACGCTGCAGATTCGGGCATTCTTGAAAACTAAATTTTTTTTTCTCGCTTATAGAATTCTTTAGTTTAGGAGCAGATTTTTGTATCTGAAACATTTTTTATTTTTTATCAGGAGCAGCAGAATATATTTTTCAACGGATTTGATGGTTGTTGATTCGTATGAAGGAATGAAATCCTCTCGTACTTGTACCATCAATTGTCTGAGCTATCAAAAAAAGATCGCGAAGGAATTTGGCATAGCGCTGATGGCCCAGTCGTACAACAAGGAAGCCATGGTATAAGAGATCTCATTCCTTCATACCGATCAATAACCATCAAATCCGTTGCAAAATATATTCTGCTGCTCCTGATACTAAATCAAAAATATTTCATATACAAAAATCTGCTACTAAACAAAAGAATGTTAAGCGAGAAAAAAAAAATAGCGAACAGGGATGCCTGAGACTGCAGCGTTCCATCAGTACATTGTGTAATGCCAATGCCTGCTGCCCGCCTAGCTGCTGCGTGGCACAAGCATTCGACTGGAATGTCGCTCTTTAAATATTCATAACTCGCGAACCAGATGAGTGTCCATCAAGTTTTTCTTTTAAATGAAAGATAAAAGTACAAGGAATATTATTCTCGAAAAAAATAAGAAATAGCGAAATTCGTCAAAAATTGAATCAAACAATTTTTTCAGTTTTTTTTGTGTGGAAATTTTGAAAAAAATGTCTACCGTATTTTATATAAAACAGCAACTTGATTTACAGAATGTCTATAAGTTTCATTGAAATCCGAAAAAAAGTGTCGGAAATATTAAAATTAAAAAAAAAAGTCGACCTCAAAATTCAAAATGGCGTACTTCTCAGAATTTTCAAAATTTTTAAAAATCCTTTGGGCAAAATACATAACTCATAAAGTAATAGAAGAACACCAAGTTTCATTAAAATCGATGAGATGGCTGCCAGGATTGATATTTCTCACGTGGACAGCGTCTTATATGAGGTTCTTTCGTGAGCGGTTGGAAATCTTATTTATGAGTTTTATTTTTAGTATGGAGTGAATGGAGGGCTCCTACAAGCAATAAAAACAATATATACAGGTAGTAAAGCGAGTGTAAGGGTATAATGGGAAAAAGAGTGAATGGTTCGATATTATGCAAGGCGTGAAACAAGGATGCGTTATGTCCTCGTGGCTATTTATCATATTCATGGATAAGTGTCTTAGAACTGCCCTCTTCGACGAAAAAGGTGTAGATCTCGAAACCGTCAAGGTACGTGGGTTGGCTTTCGCGGATGACAAGATTGTTATGGCAGAATCAGTCGAAGACTTGCAAAGAATGTTGAATAAACTTAATACAAGCATGAAGAACATGGACCTCAAAATTAACGTGAATAAAACGAAAGTCATGGTGTTTGAGGGAAAAAGTGAGAAAACAATATGCAACATTGTCCTAAACGATGTGAGATTAGAACAAGTTCACAAGTACGTATATCTAGGTAGTTTATTCACTAACGACGGAAAAATAGATGGGGAATTAGATAGGCGCATAAATAAGGGTAAGCAGGTTATCGGTAGAGCAGGGTCCATCCTCACAAATAAAAACAAATCAAAAAAAGCTAAAATGGCCATACATAACTCTATTTTCGTACCGACTGTACTATACGGTAGCGAGACATGGACCTGTCAAGAAAAGGACAGGAGTAAAATCAGTGCGATCGGCATGAAACCTCTGCGCATAATATGCGGGAAAACACTGATGGACAAAGTACGAAACGAGACAATCCTCAAAGAATGTGGTACAGGGGAGACACTAGTTGACATATGGGAAAGAAATCAGCTAAGGTGGTTCGGACATCTTGAAAGAATGAAAGATGAACGACTGACCAAGCAAGTGTATAAAGGTAAAGTAAATGGCAAAATGCCCAGAGGTAGACCGCCGAAAGAATGGTTAGAATCTGTGAATGAGACACTAATACGAAGAGACATAAGAAGCCATAGAAATACAAGAGTCTGCATGAAAAAATGCATGGACGTGAATGAACCTAGAGTAGTATGCCAGGACAGAAATATGTGGCGACAAATAGTTTATGTGACAATAGAGTGAATGATGCCTGAAACAAAGACCTTGGATACTAATGGGCCCAAGTGGGGAACCATACATAATAATTTTGTGAGGCTCCTCACTTGGGGTGATCGCTAGAGAGATTGATCAGCAACCTGGGTCGGAGCAGTGTTGCGGAGTGAACGTGTCATTTATATAAATAACACGAGAACTCCAGATCAATCTAAAACATCTATACATAACACCTACATACCCATCCACCCTATACCCATATACCGATCAATCTCATACCTATATACCTATTTCACTACTTTCCAACCGAACAAGTCACGCCTACCCCGGAAGGGAAAAGGCTTAATGGTATAATAATAATACAAAATTTTCACTTCATTTTCAGCCATGTGAAAAGCGTGAATAAACCATTAAAACGAACATTTTAATTTGATGAACGAAAATGTTCACCTGTTGTCAACCTAATTATGGACAATACTACATTTTCAAAAAATGGATTTTCATGGATATATATTAGGGGTACAATGAAGAACTTAAATATTTTGTTTTAACTCGGGCCACCCTTTCAAATGTTTAATTTTAGCAAATAAAAGAACACGTGTTTTTTGTTCTCAAAGACAAACATCATCATCATTGATGTGTACAGCATGTGCAATTTTTGATTAAAAAAGGAAAAATTATGGGATTATTTCTTCTTCATAAGATCAATTTTACGGAAAGAGATTTTTTAAATATCTCAATTCAAGATTTTAAAAAAGATATAACCTTAGAAATATTGTTATATGCTAAAATATCGCCACTGAAAATTACACCTTTTTGACCAAAAGTTACCCACATTTCTCAATTTGAAACACTGCGAAATGGTTCACTGAATCAAATCAATAACACTTTTCACTTATTCACAATGCAATCCCACTGATTGAAATAGCTAGAAATTAGCCACTGCAGGCCTCACAGTCCCTATATGGGATAAAATATGGGGACCAAAGAATACTTTTCGTAACGCTCATAGGGTACTTTTTTCCCGCTCAAAGGGTAAAAATTCAGAATAAATTTATAATACTTCAAAACAATTCAAGTTAAATTCCAATGAATTCGAATGCGTTAGAAACAATTTTAAACGTGAAAAAAATTCCATTGATTTTCGTAAGATTGGAATGAATTTAGAGGAATTTAAGGGAAACGTGAAGAATTCGATGAAATGCATAAAAATTCAAGGTGAATTATAAAAACTTAATGAACTGAAAACAATGTTAAAATATGGAGAAACTTTCATGAATTCAGTAACTTCGAAATAAGCACAGAAAAATTCAAGGGAATTCAGAAGAATTTTATGAAATGCCTAAAAATTAAATTCAAGGTCAGGTTAAAAGCCTTCAGGATCAATTAAACTAAAACTTTAAAAATAAAGAAAAAATCCACTGAATTAACTATAATTGAGTAAATTTAGAATAATTCAAGTGAAGTAAAAGAATTCAAGGGAATCCTAAAGAATTTAAAAGAATTCGGGGTGAATGTCAAAAAATAATTTCAAATCTCTTTAAATCTTGAAAATCCTACTAATTGCTAACTAAAAAAATGACAAATGACTACAAAACAATTGAAACAAAATTCAAATGAATTAGAAAGTTTTAAAAATCCATTTATTTCTGTAAAATTTGAGTGAATTTAAGGGAAACGAGAAGAACTCGATGAAATGCATACAACTTCAAGGTTTAAATAAAAAATTCAAATATATTGAAAAAAAATTTTAAATATGAAAAAAAATGTAGAAATACGAAAAAATTAATTGAATTGAGCAAGTATGAAATAAATTTTAGAAAAGATTGAAGGGAATTCAAAAGAATTTGATGAAATGCCTAAAGATTTAAGTTTAAGGTGAGTTTTAATGACTTCAAGATTAATTAAACAAAAACTTCTAAAAAATCCATTGACCTGTGTAAAATTGAGGGCATCTAGAAAAATTCAAAAGGATTTAAAAGAATTCAGGATCCTTTAAAATGATTAAATCCCTTGGAAATACATTAAAATTGTTTAAATCTCTTGAAAATGCATTGGAATCTTTTATTATACTTTAAAATATTTCAAAGTCTTTGAAATCCCTTCAAACTGTTGAAATAAATAAAAAAATTTGTAGGAATTGCTCAAATATTTCCAATCCTTTGAATCTTTTAAAATCCTATTAAATTACTGAATTCAATTAACAATTTCTTTATGATCTTTAAAATAACCTAGAATATTTCTAATCCCTTAAAATCTTTTGAAATACCCTGACATTTTTTAATGTTCTAGAAAATGCCAAGGAATTTGAAAAATACCTTAAAATATTTCAAATCCTCCGGTCATTTTATCAATTAATCTGCAGAACAAATTATACAAAAACTTTTAAAAAATCAATTGAATTATGTGAAATTTAGTCAATTTATAAGAATTCAAATGAATTAAAAAATGCAAACGAATTTCAAAGAATTCAGGGTGAAATCTAAAAAATTAATTTTTAATCTCTTCAAATCTTTAAAACCCTACGAAATAACTCACTTTTCTTGAATAAATTCTTCAAAATCTACTATAATGTTATTAAATCATTTCAAATTATGAAAATAAATTAAAAGTTCCTTGGAATCTTTCAAGATTTCCTAAAATATTTAAAATCCTAGAAAATACCTCACTTCTCGTGAAGAATTTTTTTATCCACTAAAATATTATAAAATCCCTGCGAAAATTTATGATGCTATTTCTTGAAATCCTGGAAAAAGTATTAAAATACATTGAGAGTTTTAAATCCCTCAAAGTCATTGAAAGCTTCGAAATTCCTTCAAATTAATTAATAATTCCTTGGATTCTTTTCAAACTCCCTAAAATATTTCGACTTCTCTGAAATCCCACTAAACTACTAAAAACAATTAAAAATTACTTAAAATCTTTCAAAATAACCTAAAATAACCTCAAATATTGTAAATCCTTTAAAATCTTTTAAAATCCCTTGAAATTCGTTAAAACTCTTAAAAATGCCAACTAATAAAAAATTCCTCGGAATCTTTTTAAATTCCCTAAAATATTTCAAATTAAAAGCTCTTGAAAATGCCTTAGAATTTTTTAAAATACCCTCAACCTTAAAAATCCTTTCAAATTACTGAAATCTATTACGAAGTTCTCGGAATGTTTTGAAAAAGTAAATAAAAAATGATTTGAGAAAAAAGTGACTAACAGTGACTGTATGTGGCAGCCCTGATTATTCTTTTACAGTTACTTCGTACAGGCTTTCCCTGATTTTTGCTATTTTTTTCAAAATCCTCTTGGAAGCGTTGATCTTATTATAAATTTGTTTGAAGTTCCATTAAGGGACTGCAAATAGGATACCACAGGGACCAAATCTTGAAAATAGGGTATTTAGGGACCTTAGCTGAATATAGGGTGCAATAGGGGACATAGGGACCGGTCCATGATGCCTGCCAGTGGTTAAAATAAGTAAAGATTTTCACTGATAATCAGTGCAACTTCACTGATTTAAATTTAGGGAGCCCACTTGTTTTTCTTTAATTATAAAATTATGTTTGGCCTTTCATCAAGCCTAGCGGAGAAAAAATGTTTTTTTAATGCATGGAAAATGATTTTTATTGAAAAAAAATTATGGACTTTCTTTTTGCAGCAATTTTTAATTGTGGAATGTGTAACCTTTAGAATATGCTTAAATTTAAGACTTTTGGAAGATCAATTCAATTATTTTTCAAATGCTTTCAATTTGATGTTAAGTTTTGGCTGCTTCAAGCTTCAAATTGGCAAAATATTAAGAATCAATTTGAAATGTCACTAATTTAAATGATTTACGTTTGAAATCGTTTTCTGACATTTGAATGTAAAATCGTTTAAGCACTCGTTTAAACATTAAGGTTTTCACTTTGAAATTTTGCAACTCGAAACGATTGAGACTGAAAAACAAACAATTTTATATTAGTTATATTCTTTAAATTCGTTATTCAGAAATTTTCAATTTCAAATTCTACAAGTTTAAAACATTCAATTTGGATACTTTCAATTTTAAATTATCTAATTATGTTGGCTAATGCAAATCTGTAATTTTTGTATTAATTTGGAAACTTACACTCATTGCTGTGACTTTTTCATCAGGATCATAATTATACTTGTATTCTATTGAACGTGTCCTAAGCCTCAAAAGAAAATAATGGGTCATAAGAAATACTGAAAAAGCAATTACAAGATATTTACGACACCGAAAGAATGCAATGTTTAGCCTTCTCAATTTTATTTAAAAAATGCAGACTATTGACTGAAATTAAGGTACTATCTGGTACTATACTCTATAGGGACCAATTCTTGAACATAGGGGACGTTAGTGTCCACTGCTGAACATAGAGGAAATAGGGATCAGGCTTTGAGGCCTGAAATAGAAGCGAAAGCAGTGCACAATTTTGGATTTGAAGTTCTTGAAATTGCATAATATCTAATCAGAAGCATTCAATACTGATATAATTGAAGTTTCGAACGTTCAAATGAATAAAATTTTTATTTATTTAGGACGAAAATCCTTTAAAAGAATTGATATTAATTTCTTTAAAAGACTATATTATCTTTAGCTCAAATAAATAATTATATTATGATATTAATTTAGGTGTAAGAAAAGAACCAATTGAAATTTATGTTTATTTAGACGATTTAGATTTCACACCATAACAAGACATCTATTGGATATGTTTTCATAAAAACATGAATCGGGGTTTCCGGCACAATTCATAAAAAAAATCAAATCAAATAAAAAATCCCAAGGAGCATCAATTTCAAATAATCCCGTCTCAATGTTGACAATTATAACCTCGATTATAACAAAACTTGAGTAAAACAAAACTCTGCCGGTAAATCTATTTGTTAAGTGTCAACAATCAAATACTTAATTTAAATAGTTTGCACTATTTTACCAAAAAGCCGTAAAATGGACAAGATGTTAAGTGGAATTATTTAGAGAGTTTGAAGAATTCTCAGATGACAACAAGAGCAGAATAATTCTTTTGACTCCTGGAAAGAACTTTATTTACATATTGCCACATCATAGCTTGAAAAAAAAATTAAAAACATCCCTTTTTCATTCTTTTTACTTCCTGCCTGACATGTCCTTTGTATAGCGGGAAACAATATAAACACAACATCCCTCCTCCTTATTTTTTTCGTCGCGGAGACTCGTCACATAGCGGTTACTAGGTGCGTTCAATGTCCGACTCTGTCGGTAAACCCCTAACCTACGTTACCCGTCTTGCTATTGACTCGACAACTCTTCTATTTCGTCGCTCATTCGCACATCAATTAGGAAAATCGCAATCCCACTTTCCCTACCGACCATTTCCGAAATGCAAATTGACCGGTTGGTATTATAAATAAAATTGAGAATCCAAAATAAAGTAAATAATTGTTACCTCGATGCCGACGCACGACATAATCTGGAGGGTAAGCGGCACTTGGAACGGCCTGGTCATTTCCCGGTCATAAATGTAGTTCAATGGCTCGGATTCCGTGAGACAAAATCGACAGACACGCCTGGAACGGAGCGTCGCCGGTCTGCTCTCCATTTTCGTTCACTTTTCAGGTCGCACGTTGTTGTTCTAACGTACTTGCTTGCACTCGCCGTAGCAGGACGATCCGTGATTTACGGGGAAAGTCGCGCTTTTGCACCAAGTTAATTTACCCGATCGCGCGTCAATCGCATGTAACTGAACGAGCGACGCCGAGCGTCGGTAATGCGTCGAAAGTAGCGTCTGGTCCGAACACGATGGGACAAAGTATACACCGCTATGGCGGCGACGAGAACCCCGTTTTCGGCAACTTGTGCGCGGCGTCTCGATCACCAGAGAAGTAACACTGAGCGCCGCCTGGCACCGGTATTTGCACAGCAGCGCCTCCACTCAAGTCGCTCTGTCGGTAAGACAGAAGGCCACCACGTGTGGCGCGCACGAACCACATCTGTATGAAATTGAAAATTGAACCTTGTTTCCTTTTCTCACCAGTCGATAACAAGAAAGCCATTTATGCTGAATTTACCGGTAAATCTTTTCACTAGCAAGTTCCATTATTATTGTACGCGATTGAGCTGTAATAATGCGTTTAATAGAGTTTTAGTTTCATTTGTAATCTTTTTGCAGTTTTGTAAATTTAACAAATTTATTTTTACAGAACGTATATTTTATAATCTTTGTATAGATGTTTACAAAAATTTATTGTTTTTATTTCTAAAAATTTAAGATCATAAAAACGTTCCTCAATTCCTTTTATTAATTTTCTCAATTTTTCAACAGTATATATATCATTTCATCAAGAGAGTTGTTACAAAGATCTTTGGTTGTTAGTTATTGTTACGGTTGTAACAACGAAGATCGGCAATGTAGAGATGGGGTGAGTATGACGTGTCCTTAAGGGCATGTACTGCATAACTACATAGACTTTTTGATTTCAATGAGGTCTGTTAGGTTGGCTAGGGAAAATCTAAGATGTTTGCACGCCGACGGCTAAGCAATAACAAATAACAATGCCATGGTATGCAAACTATTAAAAGGCTTGCTAAGCCAGCCCTGATTATAAAAAGAGTTGTGTTATTGCAATCTGTATTAATCAATCAATTTTGCACTTATACTGTGAAAAAGTTAGTATTTTTATTTAAAAAATATGCCCGCTGCGGGGGCACATTTTCGTTGCATGCGCTCGTTTTCGTACGTTTAATGCGTACATTTCAAATACTTTTTTTTTCAAATATAATTAATATTGTAACTTGAATCGAAAATTGTGAGTTTAACCCATGAGGAACTACAATCATGAATTCCAACTGAAACTGTTTTTTAACTTCTTTTAAAGAAGGTTCTCAAAGCACCTGTGACTTTGAGGATTACATTCTCATTGCGACTCTCGCTCTCGACAATAATTATTAGGTTATAGAGACGGCTCTCTGTAAGAAGTATAGGTATGTTTTTCAACATAATTCAAACTTCAGTTCTAAGACAACTCCACTATATGATTAATTAATCTAGAAAATTTTCAATTTGTGTCTAATTGAAAATTTCATTGAGATAATTTGTAAATCTTGTTAAAATCTACTCAAAATAACGATTTAAACTTACGGAACTCTTGAAAACAAAAATTTCATATTTTTGAAGAGGATCTAGCTTAACATTTTTTAAATTTTGGCCCAATTGGAAAATTTCATAAGAATAGTTTCGATATATATTTTATATCTAGTAAAAATTTAGATTGATATTTGTTTCAAATTTGGAAATGCTCGAACTTTTTGAATTTTGGGCTGATTGGAAAATTTAATCAGGATAGTTCCGAAATATATTTGATATCTAGTAAAAGTCAGGAAAATAACTTTTCTATTTTTTGAAAATTTTGAAAAGTATATAACTTTTTTAATTTTGATTAAAATTGAAAATGCAATTAGGATAATTCTATAGTCTTCTTCTCATGAAATAGAGTCTATTCAAAAATCTAAAATCTGAGATTTTTTTAAAATTTGAAAATGCTCTGATAATTTTGGATGGGACCATAAAAATTCAAATATCAAATGTATATCACATTTATCTATGTGTGTCGGTCTGGGACTGCTTATTCAGATATTTCAGAATAAAGTACAAATTTTATTTTTCATGATTACTTTAATATTTGTACTTTATTTTGTTCTTAATTATTTATTTTCAGCTACCCTAAAAGATGTATCATTTCAATGAATTTATATTATTACAATGCATAATATGCATTGATATTGAAACAAATGTAATTTTACTGTCTTGTTTTTATAATTACAAAAAGTGCGCATCCTATATAAAAAAACAATTATGTTACAACAGGCTCTCAGTTCATGAACAGTGTGGGGGGTTGCCTGCAAATAGCCTTGTTCATAAAGCGCGAGTATCGAAACGTAAGCAGTCAGGGCCGCCTGAACCGTTTCCATAATATTGCGCAATATACTCGACTGAGTACTAGTGCACTGCGTCCCTTCCGAGGCGGAGTCCCAACCGTCGCTCTCCCTGCCCCCTGAGAAAATGGGTGGACTAGCAATTCTGGGAATTCATAAACCGCCCGTTCACCGCGCGTTCATGAACTGAGAGTTGGTGTAATTCACATTTTATTGCACATAGTGTTGTTTTTCCAAAAAATTAATTTGTTTATTTCCAATGTTAATTTTTACGATTTCAACAAAAAATACGCATTCTCCCAACAAATTTCTAGACGTTTTTTGGGTGAATATCTTTTGTTTATTAATTTTTGTTGTGTCTTGTGTCGTTTTCAACAATTGAAAAAAATATTTTTTATTTTTTACGGTTAACACAGAAACTACGCATCTTTTCAAAAACTGATTAATAAAGAAATTGTAGATCTTTTTTGGGTGTACAATTTTGGCCAATTTATCTTTTTTCGCAGCTTGTGTCGTTTACCAAAAATTTTTTATTTTTCATTTGAAATTTTGTTTTTTATGAATAATAAAACTACGCTTCCTATAAGAAATCGATTATTAACAAAATTTTATGTCTTTTTGGCTGAACATCTTTTGTCTGTTAATTTTTTTTCATACCTTCATTGTGCACCACAATTTTTTTCATTTTTAAGGTTATTCTTTACAATTAAAACAAAAACCACAAAGACTACGCGTCATATCAATGAATTTATTTGGTCAATTCAAAGTAATTATTTATTTGAGTATGTTCAGTTGATTCTACCAAATAAATACTGAAACAGATGAAGTCAGCCCACGACGCGCCGCGCCGATGGCTACTTCGCGCGTCGAAAATAGTACATTTCGTAAGTAGTGCGGACTGAGAAAGCCGTCAGTCCGCAGGAGTCACGAACAATACTTTTCAGAACAAAATCATAAATGGCGTGATTTCATTTTCTCCATGGAAAAATGCAAAATAACGTTTTGAGTCGGTGAAGGTATACATGAGCTTTGCTGCATTTTTGTTCTAACGGGCGTGAATGAGACAACAAAGTATATAATGTACGAAGCTATAGAAACACGCTATATTATTCGTTATAAACATCGACTCACTAATCCGCCATGAATTCTCTTTCTATCTTTGTCTATCACGATCTCTCTCTAGCCAACTCTAGCGTTACGAAAATACTCAGAGCACGCACAAACAAAGCTCTTTTTCGAACTCTACGTCACGCAGTGCTTACCGAACCCTATTTTGTAACTCATTCAAAGCACCGCCAGACGCCGATCAAAAAGCGTGCTTTTGCGTTTGTTTATGGAGGCATGAAAACACGCCATTTTTATGATTGCGTTCTGAAAATTTCTTATCGTGCGTCGTGTCGTGAATTTGTGAAAAAATGAATGATACGAACTGGACACTAACAATGTGAACTTTATTTAAGAACTGAAATCTGCAACAGGATGCAGAACATTTTGAACGTAACCCAGATAGCAAAATGCCTGCAGACTGTAAGCGATTTGCCGGCCCGCGGTTAGATCGATCGGACCGACGTGCCGGCAGATATGCACCTTTCTGCGTATAATAAGTCCAAGCTGACAGAAAAATGTCAATATTATAAAAAGATATATCTTTTTATAATATTGACATTTTTCTTTCAACTTGGACTTCATATTATTATACGCAGAATTTCATTACCTTTCGTGCTATTTGCTAATTTTGTTGATTTGGAGGACATCGACAGCAAAAAATTGCTAACAAATTTAATCCAGAAAATAGAAATAGGCGGTTGCCCATAGGTAGGTACTAGCCAATTTTAATTGGCCAAGCAGAAGCCCATCTATCAATTGTTTCAAAGGCGGCTAGTAATCTAGTGATTTTTTCGGCAAAATGAGTTTTAGGGAAAATGAAATTTTGGACAAGTGAATACCTACCTTGCACATGTTAAGAAACTGCATGCATACTTCAAAAAATTCTTACGATTTTTTTCAATTTTTTTTAAAACTATGATCTTCTTATAGCTAACATGAACAATTGATTGCAACTCGCACACTTTCACTCACATCCGAGCGAAAATTCACGGCTGTGAACGCCACACGAGATGAAACACGACAAGAACCGCTGATCCAAAACGCGCATGCGCGTTTTCGATCTCAAACTATTCGCACTATCAGCCTGCAGCGGTCGTGCAAGTCGCAGGCCCGTCGTTCCTCGCCGTTTGCAAGCCCGACGGGCGTCTAATGTGCCGGACCGTTGTCTGCCGTTGTCCGCCCTTTGGTCGCATTCCGACTCTGCCGGCCTGTCGCGTGCATTTAGCAGGCACGCTGGCCTTCAGCCCGTCGGACCGATCACGTGCAGGCACGTATTGTTATCTGGGAAGTACAACCTTTAGTTTGCAGGGTTGACACCGGTGCAGGCAACCTAACCTCAAAATCCATAAGCGATGAAAGAACCCAGGAAACAAAATTCCATTCACTTGCTTTGAATGGGTTTCGAAGTCGTTTGAATAGCGTATCTGTCACTGGAATTCCAGATTGCCGCCGATTGGTTTTTAAAAGAATTTTACACGTTATTATTTTTTTGACAGACTTATTAGCCATAGAAGCCTTCACATCCTCTAGAAATAAAATAGCAAAACAAATCTAGTAGCCTTGCGTATGCTTTCTCTTAATCTATCAATGATTTATAAATGTTAAAAATCGTGTGATATATGGCAGCCTAACCTGAAAAAAATCGGTCTCATTCAAAAAGAGGTAAACCGATTCAATATGACTTTACTTGAAATGGACATTTTAGTACATTGCAGATTCGAAGCCATTCGAGAAACTGACCGATTCACAAATTCACAAACCAATTCAGTTTTAAAAATCTCAATCTGCAAAATGACCGATACGCAATTCACGGAGTTGCCTTTTCAATGGGTTCTTTTTTCCTGGGAACCCCACACAAATGTATGGATCAACCAAAATATTTGGTTGGATTAAACAAAATATTTATTATAATAAACCAAACTTTATTAAACAACAAAGGTTGAATCAACCAAACATTTGATTGACCATATAGCAATGTATTTATTTGTTTGATCCAACCAAATTTTTGTTGAATCAACCAAACTTTTTTCTGAGTGTAATAGATTAATTCTTTGAAAAGTATCGTGGTCACATACAGATGTACATGCATACATCCATACATCTATACATACAAACATACATACATATACACATACTACTATTTAAATTTCTTCTTCCTGAACTTCAGACGTGATTTCGAGACATAAATAAGAAAGGCATTATATTTTTTTTGCGAGCGCTTTTCTTTGAGCAGCCCGGATTTAACGCGGTAGTTTCATGATGCAGCGAGCGCGAGAGGGTTCGCTCGGGTCTAGGGCCGCACTCTCCGCTCTTTAGTTGCATCAGATTACGTCATTCGTCCAAATCCAACAGAAATAGTTCACGCGACCCGATCTGTTTACGTTCTGACGGTCTCAAAATCCGATTAAGGCCGATGCAAGCCATGTCCAAAACCGTTCTTAATTCCAATTTCCAGTATATATCTATGCCGTCAAAAATTATGACGTCATAGATATCAGTTATCTTCTTCGGCTCGCACACTCACATTTCAACTTTTTTTTGGAAAATTCAATAACGATCCACTTTTATCATTGTTATTAATAACTTAATTATATAAGATTTCAGCAAGTTATTCAGTTTCTTGAAAAAATTATAAATATTGTTATCAGTCGTTAGCAAGGAATTATTTCTAACCAAATTTCAGTATTCAACATGAAAAATGCAATTTTTAGTTTAAAAATACATTAGACGAGGAAAATTTGTTTATAAAATTGTTAGTAACAATAACATCGGTGGATTGTTATCAAAGTGTCTAAAGAAGGTAAAAATATGTGTTACAGTTGATTACGTTGAAAACAGCTTTTGTTAATTAGGTGTGTTTGAATAATCATAAAATGTCATTGAAATGTTTGTGCGTCCAGAAATAATCGAATAGTGCATTTTTTAATCAAAATTGTCCAAACAATTATCAATTTTCATTGAATGATTAAAAATAATATTTAGGTTTCGTTGCCATAATATATGTGATCGAGGCCGTAGATAAAAATGATTTATTTCATCATAAATTCTTGAGGTGGATAATCGTTTATGAAATTTGTTTATAAAATTACAAATGATTAATTACATTTCATAAAATTAATTAAAAATCTCTTTCTGTTTATGAATTGTTCAAATGTAGTGCGAGTCAAGTGACGAATCGCTGTTAGTCCCACAAAACCATTTTCATTTACTTATCTGTTTTTAATAAATTGAATAAATTTTTGAATATTTGTATAGCCAATAGAGACATTTTTTGGACAGTTGCTTCATGTTTTCTAACCATTTTTAAATTAATCCAAGTATGTGTTAAAAACAGCACACTTCAAAAGTCAAAATAAAAAAAAAATTGTTATTGAATAGAAAGAATAAGTAAAACCTTTTTTAATCGGACATGACCGTGTGATGCTGAATTTTATTGAAATTGATTTTTTGTTCACAAACGTCCAAATCGGACGGCAATTGTGTTCTGAAAATCAATGTGTCTATGGACGCTCTTTTTGCTCTACTGTGGACAAGCACAGAAAATTAAATGGAAAATTCGAGGAGTTTGAGGACCTTACAATTTTAATGTGGAAAGCCGAGTATGCCAAAAATGTAAAAAAAATAAACGGAAAGTTAACGAAAATGCTACTCGCTATTACGCGACTATTACGCGATTATTACGCGATATTGCGAGTTATTACCCGCATATTACTCGTATAAGTGACTATAATTGTAAGTTAAAAGAATCAAAATCATTATTATAGGCTAACAAATTCTGCATGGATGCCTGACCAAAAGTATAAAAATAAGTGTTCATATATTTCTGTTACTTAAAATTGTCAATTTAAACAAATTGTAGGTTATTGAACCCTGATCTCCTTCTTCTCTACATGAAATTTAAAGGGCAGCATGCTATAGACCTACCCATACATTTTTAAAAGTGAATTTATTTGCTCAAAATATCATAAAAATTATAATACACATCCTGACGAAAGGATTTTGTATAGTCTCATCACATTTTTTTCTAAGCATGTCATATAAGGGCCTAACTGTGGTATACAGTCGCATCAAGCTACAAATCTGAAAATATTTGTTAATAAAACTTGTTTCGATTCAGCAACTCAGTAGCTAGAAAGCAAATTCTCACTCTTTTATAAAATTGAAAATTGGATTTTTTGTGGTTGTTCAAAGTTGAGAACGTGTTCCTCGAGGGCCTCCAGCGAAAAAAATGTCTAACTCCATTTTCTCGGAACCTCATTAAATTTGCCCATAAAAATTTTCAGAGTTCTAATAAGCACTGACTTATCTAGAAAGTTCTATTTAATTTTTTCTTTAAATCAAAAGTTCATTTTTTGACAACTTTTTTGTCTCCCGGATAATCGTGGAAATGTGGGTTGGGCCCTTATGGCCCCTGGAAATCGACTGTAAATCGGTAAAATTCATAAACTGAAGCCAAACGGAGAAGCCAATGTGTCTAGTTTTTTGTGTACATAACAGAAATGTTGTACAAAATCCAAGGAGTAGTAAGACTTGTGGCAAAGGCCGCTTTTTTCGAGGAAAATTCTATTTTTTATTTAATAATCGAAAGAAAAAAAATGCGCGTGGTAGTAATGTGTTCTACTATTTATCTAAAAAGGGAGCAGATAAGACAGTTATTTACATCGGAAAACATGAATCAAGATTGGCTATTGTGGTGTCCACGTAGTACCAAAGATCTTTGGTAGTACTTTGTGGTGGCGTCTCTTTACCTGCTGACATGGGTAATTGGGCATCTGTTGGGGGCATGGAGTGCGAGAAGTAGACGTAGTAGATTTTTTTCTCCGGCACGGCCGGTAAAAACATGGTAAGTTACGAAAACAAAAATCGATGTAGATAACTGCCTTATCTACTCAATGGGTATGTGACGCAGTCAAATACCTACATTACCGACCTCACTTTTTCAATTTTCTGATTTTTTATTTGAATCTAAGAGTATTTTTTGTAAATAAAATATCGGGCTGAAACTATGGAAAATGTATGAGAAGATAATAAACTACGTTTACGTACTTTATTCGATGAGGAATTTCGCAAAAAATTATTTCCGAAAAAATTAAAACTGGGTGCATTTTTTGAATCTAAGAACTTTTTTTGTAAGTGAAATATCGGCTTCAATCTTTAAGAAATGCAAGAGCCCACAGTGAAGTACGTTTATGTACATCATTTGAGTATAAAAAATGCAAAAAGAAAAATTCCAACTAAATGTCAACAACGCTTGCTAGTTCGGTCGGTATTCGCGATGAGCACGATAATGCGAAGTCTGGCGGCCACTAAACGAGGCCAATGAGGTTCATTATGCAAAACTAATCTCAGGTGGCAGCACCGAGCCGAGTACTAGACCCTCTGTGGATGAAATACGAATTTTAAGAGAAGAAATTTTGTTCATAAGTATAAAGTGCCATTTATACCTTGTAAAGATAACAAAATATATTTTTCAAACTTTCTTATCAATATTTATCACATAGCATTCGTAAAAGGTTGATAAATCGTTTTCTGACTGTCACATGCAAAGTGAGGTTAGGTTTACTATAGTTCACCATATATCCCATTGTATGCATAATTTTCACTAAAAGTATAAATTACCTTCGTATATAAGCACTAAACACATATTTAAGGATTATTTACCCTTATGTATTTAATTATAAGAAACCGTACACTAAGAACTGTATTTTTTTTGTCACTCATTGACAGAGGGTCTAGTACGCGGCTCGGTGCTGCCACCTACGATCAGTTTTGCATAATGAACCTCATAGCGATTTCAATACTTACATAATTCAACATTGAGACAACATGTTTCACTCAACTTTTATGCTGGACACAACTTTTGAAAAATATTATTGTAAGAACACGGCATCATCAATCTTTGACAGCGTGGACCCCATATTTCAGATGTAGACGAGCCAGCTGATAGAGCCTCGATTAGTGGCCGCCAGACTTCGCATTGTCCAGCCCATCGCAAATACCGACCGAACTGGGAACCGGAATCGGAGTTAACATTTAGTTGGAATTTTTCTTTTTGCATCTTTTATACTTAAATAATGTACATAAACGTACTTTACTGTCGTCTCTTGCATTTCTCAAAGTTTGAAACCGATATTTTACTTATAAAAAAAGTTCTTAGGTTCAAAAAATGCACCCAGTTTTAATTTTTTCCAAAATGATTTTTTGCGAAGTTCCTCCTCGAATAAAGTACGTAAACGCATAGTTTATTGGCT
Source organism: Andricus quercusramuli (assembly GCA_932178445.1). NCBI lineage: Eukaryota > Metazoa > Arthropoda > Insecta > Hymenoptera > Cynipidae > Andricus > Andricus quercusramuli. The sequence goes on along the minus strand of CAKNXH010000216.1, from coordinate 329,094 downwards.
TTTCATAAATTTTCCAAAGTTTCAGCCCGATATTTTATATACAAAAAAAGTTCTTAGATTCAAACAAAAAATCAGAAAATTGAAAAAGTGAGGTCGGTAATGTAGGTATTTGACTGTGTCACATGCCCTTTTACTATTTTCTTTCGACTACTACTTAAAAAATCAAATTTTCTCCGAATAAAAGCGGCCTTTACGCGTATGTCTTACTACTTTTTAGATTATGTATACAAAAAACTAGGCAAAGTGGCTTCAACGCTTGGCCTCAGGTTATCAAGTGCAATTTACCTATGATTTCCAGGGGCCTTATGCCATGATACCCTCAATTTTTGGTACCCATTTTATATTTTTGTGCTTCAAAACCTCAATAAGGAAAATATATTGGGAGACTATTTTTTTACTTCTAAAAATTAAAAGGCACTTACGGATCGGTACTCTCATATATGTAATATTCGTGAACGGGTTAATAAATATAAATTTAATCCTGCGAATTATAGATTTATCCAGGTTCTGTTTCATTTCACTTTCTTCATTTACTTATTTTTCCTTGTTTCGTATGGTGTAATTTTTACTTCATACACACACAATATATCCAGAGGTTGGCGTCCCTGCTTCAGGTTCGCTCCATAGGCATGCGAAACGACCGTATTATGTATGTCTTGTGTAAAGGATCTATTATATGATGTCACGTATCACTAGAATGAATTCTTGCAAAGGAGGATCGAGCGTGACTATATAATAGATCGTATTTTAAAAACTGAATTGAAAATATATTATAAAGGAATATGAAATACGTTGTCTGTACAAATTTCAGACCCTTCAGCGCTATTAATTTATTATTTTGAGCATGTGCCTAATATAGAGAATATAGGATCTCACATTTTTGATCTTTTACACTGAGAAAAATGGATTATACCCGGTAATAAAAAATATGTTACCGGATATAATCTTCGACTATTAACTATGGGACAGCGATCCAGAATATTGGAACTACAATCTGTAAATATTAAGAAATAGATATTACAGGATAATATCTTGGATTATGAAACTTTATAATCTGAGATAATAAAATCTATAATACAAGATTTTAAAATGTAATATCCATATTAGAATCTTGGTCCATTAGATAACCTCAAATATTTGTAATAATTTTTGGAAACGTATTTACAAACCTATATAAAATTTTGATAGACGAGCTCGGAAGTAGAACTGGAAACAAATGTCAATTTTTGAAACACACATAATAAGCAGGAAAAAGTGGCTATCATAAGACTACAAAAACGAAAGTAAAGGAGGCTAAGTTTCTGTACTTGTACAAGTGGCAATGATGTGTAATGAAGATAATTATGACCTTACCCATTTTCTAAATCTGAATTACGTGTGATTTAGCACTAATAATCGTTTTAAAACTTAATTATCGCTTGTTACAATTCAAGCGGATGCATACGACACGCGCCACGATGCGACGTACCATCTGAGACTACACAGACGCCTGGATAATTTAAAATCTGAGATGTTACCAATTAATGTCTGAAGATTATAAGAATTTAAAATCTAGAGATTATATTTGGTAACATCTTCATATATTAGAAAAATATTATAGATTATGCGCGCTAATATACTTTCCTATACGGTGTATTATTCTTTAATTCTATTATCCAGTTCGTATAATCCATTTTTCTCAGTGTACTATATGCCAAAATCCAACTTTGAGAATTAAAAATTAAAAACTATTCACGTACTAAACCATCCTCTTCAATATTAGGCAAGGTTTATGATTGAACTATCGGTACCAACATATGTCATGCATTTCTATTAGAATCAATTTTTGGTTCTAAAGGAGCTGCAACAAAAAGGAACCTCTCTTGCTGAAAAGGAACCCAAAATGATAAATGGTTTCTAAATGAACCCAAGTGTGGATTCAAATGGTTCTAATAGAGCCTTTTTCTCACTTCTGCCTTGACTCACTTCAAAGATTGCACAAGTTAATATGATGCACATTTTGCTTTATAATTTGAATTAAATAATATTGCACTGGAAAAAATTTAATGAAGAAACTAAAATCATAAACATTAGTAATTCTTGAAAGGAAGATATCGCAAATGAAATGTGACAGTTTTTAAGGTTATGTTGCAAATCCGAAGTTTTACACTGCGCATGCACAAGAAGCGCGGGACTATTCAAAATGATATAATATACACTTGCAGTATTAGGTTAATATAGGATTTTTTCAAGAAGCTAGGTATTTCTATAATTCAATTTAATTTGTTTTAAATAAGAATAACAAACTTCATAGTATTTATTGGTTTCAAATCGGCCCGATGGCCACCTATCGGATATAAAAAAACTAAAAAGGAACTCCTTAATAAGAGTTCCTTTAGAGCCTAAGTTCTGAATGATCCCAAGTTTCACTTGAGCCGCAATATGACTGATCCCTCAGTTTTTTCTCTGAGTCCTCATGATAACCTGCTACGAGAATAATTCAAATATGAAAGTACTTTCTAAATTTCTAATGATAATATCACGCGAGAAATTATAAAAAGCTCCTCTATATAAATGGTTACACAATTTTTAAATTCTACTCAAAATAATATTGTAATCTTTTGTGAAAATTAGTGCAGAAAAGACCAAAAGTCGTGCAAGCTGAAAAATATGAAGGCTTGACATCACAGAGCAAGGATCTAAGCTGGTGACATCTTCGCACGTACTAAAAGGCAGTCGTCCGTCTCCAAATAGTCTGCGCTCTTTCACGCTGTTCTTCTTCACTGGCTCGGTCTTACATTATTATTAACAAATTAAGAAATCACAAGTTCGCCACTTGATATTTGGATGATTGTCAACAGATTTAATTTTAGACTTCATCGATTTCTATCTTTCTCCAGCGCCAAGATGGCAACTTTAATTTACCTATGCTGAGAGAAGCTCGTTCCCCTGGCGGACAGAACGAACGGAATGGATACGCTACAGCGTATCCTTATTGGGGATTTAAACATGCTATGCGACACTGTCGCCCCCTATGCGAACTAACCCATATGGCCGTGGATGACATATCAAATACACGTAAAACATCACGAAACTCAGCAAAAACATAGCGTTTAAGTGTAATGATCGTCCAACTGAATGAATAAGTGCTTTAATAAATAGCTCGGATGAGCAAAATACTTCCGAGCTGATAATTATTTGCTCCAATAATGGAATTTGCACATCAATATAGAAAATCAACAAGTTTCGGAGGTTGTTGTATCAGTGATTGTGACTCCAAAGAGAATAAAAACCTCAATTTAAGTTTGCATAGAGGGCCACAGATTGGAAGTATTAAAATAAAAAGGCGAAACTTGTTTGGAAAAATTGAAGTTGTAGATAAACACAGTGTGTGGTTGAGAAAGTTAAATCTGAAAGATTGTATAACGTTAAGAATTTACTTGTCTTCTCCTTGCATTCTAATGAAAATAATTACTGATTTCCAGCATGGTATACTAAATATTGATTACATAATAATATTTAATATTATTATTTAACGAAAATGTAACCGTTATGATCTAATGTTTTTCTGTTTCACAGAGCTAGATGCATAAAAAGGATCTCTCAAGCGAGACGCTATTCCTAGGTCTTGCAATGCACAAATGGGAAAAATAAATAAAAATATGCCACCATTCCCTAATAGCACGGAACGTTCCGCGGGCACCTTCGGAACGTTCCCGGAACGTGTCAAATGTCGGCCCTTGGGAACGTTCCAGGAACTTTCCACTGGGACCTGAGGGGTACCTTCCATTATTGTTGTTTTTAACAACAATTATCTCGTAAACCGTAAGAGATAGGTAAGAATGGATGTCATTTTTGAGTTTTGAGTACTGTATATACTACACTATAATATGATATCCGTATCATAAATTGACATCGATTTTGACCGATCACTTACGTTTTACGCGTTTTTTATTGATAATAATAACAATAACGTTAATTTATGTTTGGAACGTTCCAGTGGAACGTTCCCAAGCGGCGGACATTTTACACCGCCCTGGAACGTTCCGGGAATGTCCCAGCAAGGTTCCGTGCTATTAGGGTTAATTATTAACCTTCCTGTTGTTTAGTGTGGTTCCGAAGTTTCAAGGCACAATGAATGTATCTCAACTTTTTCGAGAGTTTTTGTGGTAGCTCCGCATATTACAATCATATCAGAATGAGGGATATTTTGGCCTTTATTCATATTTCTGGGTGCAGGTGTAGCTGTTGCACAACTACACAAACTATCTAAGTCGAAAAATACAATTTGCCAAACCTAAACACATTTTTAAATTAAATTATTGCTACTTCTCCACATTATCCATATGGCTTTCGCCGCCATGTTTAAATAACACCGCAGCGCCCCTTTTGGCGCAGTGGATGTTTTCATTTTCAACAGTATCCACATCGTATCCTCTCCGTATTATGCAAGAAAAACATGAAAGATGAACATTTCACTTGTTGAAATTCGGATTCTACGTGAAATTTTGCGTTAAAAGGTCACGGAGTAATCGCAATAGTTTTTATTGCAAAATTGAAAACTTAAAAAAAATATAATACTCACCGATAACGTGGGCTGAAGGCGACTTCAAACGCATCGTCGTTCAGTAGCACTTAATAGGCTGCAGTTAACTGCTACTGAGCGACGATGCGTTTGAAGTCGTCTTCAGCCGACGTTATAAATATAAGTATTATATTTTTTAAAAGTTTTCAATGTTGCAAGATACTATAAGGCAGGATACTATAAGGATACGCTGTAGCGTATCCGTTCCGTTCGTTCGGACCGTCAGGGTCTGGCGAACTAAATAATAATTTAGACCGGAGTATTTCAGTGATGATTTATTGACATTTTATTAATTATTAGGCACTCACACACACAAATTAGCTCGCTTTGTCAGAGCACTTTGAAACTGAAGTAAATTAGTTATTTGGTTTCCAAAATTAAAACTGTTTGATTTTGGCTGAATTATGAGTAACTGTCAATTTGCATTTCCTTTTTGTGAAAATGTAGGCATTATTCTTTGAATTACCAGAGATTTCTAAGGTGATTCTATACGCACTGAAACTAACTTTTAGAAAATTGGCAAGGGCAATCCAACAGTGACCACTGTTCAATCACGATTGGAACTTCTTGACCAGTTCTGCGGAAAATATGCGAAACCCTGCATCTGAAGATTAAAGCTGGAACTATGCCAGCTGAGCGTGGGCGATTGGGGGCCATTCATTAATTACGTGAGGGCGATTTTTAGCATTTTTGACCCCCCCCCCCCCCCCGCCCACGTAAGGATACATAAGACTTCTTGATCCCCCCTGTTTTTCGTAATATTTAACTTAGAATTTTTCTAAATAGCGTTGAATAGTTACATATCATTAGAAAAACTAAAACACATTGTTATTTGACATAAACAAAAGTTTTTTATTTTTTGAAAAAATAATATTAGTCTTTGGAAAATGCGTATACGCATAATTATAATATAATGAAAGATAAGATTTGAAACATACTAAGACTGTGATCGTTCGAATTGAAACAATAATTGACATAGTAAGATGTTACACAAGAATGGTTTTAACCCTCCCCCCCCCGGAGTATATTTTTGTTTATAGATTTACCCCCCCCCCCCGGGACCCTTACGTAATTAATGAATGGCCCCTTGTAATATTTTTCAAAATCTAAATATCACCCTGTTGAAGATGCTTATCTCAATGTGCGACATTATTTGTATAATCAATTGGCGTTGCTTACTCTTGAGTCTACGGCTAATGAAAGTTTAAATCAGTCTCAAATTATTTGGCAGGATTCCTTATCTGTTAAACTTCCTCAAATCACTTTACCGGAGTGGAGTTTTTCGGAGACTGCAAGGATTGGGAGAATTTTCGCGATTTGTTTAATGCTTTAACAATTCAACACGATTCCTTGTCTAATGTAACAAGGTGACACTATTTGAAATTGTCCTTAAAAGGTGAAGCTGAAAGTTTACTAAATCATGTTTCAATAACTGATGGTAGTTTTACCTCAACTTGGAAGTCGCTAAAGATCAGATTCGACAACAAGAACGCATAATTCTCAACTCATTTACAATCCGTTGTCAATCTTCCCAATGCCTCGAATAATATTCTGGAAGACTTGAAGAACTTACGCGATAAAACAAATGAGTCATTGGTGGATCTTAAAAGTTTGAAACACTTAACAGAACATTGCAGTGATTCACTTGTTTTTATAATGGTTAAGAAATTTGATATTAGTATTGTCAAGGAATGGAAGATGCATATTGGTTCCAGTACTGATTATCCCACTTATCAGCAACTTGACTAATTCTTGGAGACTCGCATTTTAGAGGCTATTAAAGTTTCGAGAGCTGGTGTGGGTTTTCAAGAAAAGAGTAAGGCGTCAAAACAATAGGGAGTTAAGAGCCACAATGCAAGTACTGGTGCAAAGTGTCTCCTTTGTGAGGAGAATCAATCTTTATTAAATGCAACTAATTCAAAGCTCTGTCTGTGGACAGGCGTAGGGAAGTTGCTACAAACAATAATTTTGGTTATAATTGCCTCGCGCATGGGCATCGATGTCACAATTGTGTTAGTAAACTCAAATGTCACGAGTGCAGTAGGAGACATAATTCTTTGTTGCATTCCGAGGATTACAATTCAAATCCCACGATACCACCATCTAACTCTGCATTGGTTACTTCACAATTGGCCGTTTCAGGTTCTCCCGCGTTACAATCAAATGATCCCGGAAATTCCACTATGCGGGTGGGGGTGAATTATGTTTCGCTTGAAGAAATAGTAGACGATGAAGTCAATAAATTTTGATCTAATTGCATGACTTGGACATACGTTGACAAACGATTAACTTATTTTTAATTTAATTTTAATTTATTGAGAAAAAAGCTCACAGGGCTATAAAGCACTTATAGGAGCTAAACAAAGTATACACATAGAACAATGTACAGAGATGTAGATATATATAAATATATAGATGTAGAATCTAGAGTGTAGTGTACATATTTTTACAACCCTGATTTAATATTAAAAATGTACATTTAACGGCATTATCGGTTATATAAAAAAAGTAATTAAGTTCATGTAAGTATATGCTGTAAGAAGTTACTTAAATCTTACACTGAGAGAACAGTTCGGATGTGAGTACCCAAGGTTTGGATTTCAGATCCAAAGAGAAACCGAAGGAAAGGATTTCTCCTTATCTTTGGATGTCAAACCCAAACCTTATAGTTCAACTGCACTTATATGTGGCAAATATTGACTTAGGTGTGAGATCCAAGGAGGTTAGGTGATTCCTTCGGATGTGAGATCCAAGGTTAGGTGATTCCTTTGGATGTGAGATCCAAACATAATGGTGCCTTATCTATATAACTTTAATTGTATTATCTGAACCGCATATTTCTGATAGAAATAAGGATGAAGAAAGAGACTCCTTTAGTATTGCACTTCATGTATTTTTCAAATAAAAATGGATATTTACATTATACAAGGAACCTTAAAATATAAATACGCGGTGGACAATCAATTTAGCCAACTTGATGCGATGTGCCTGATCAAATTGCTGCTTCCGATCTAATGAGGCAAGCACAATCCATCCATCCAGTGACCCCCTGGCTGTATTCTTAATGACCTGCAATAAATACAATATGTTAACAATATATTAACTCACGCAGCCATAACAAAACACAATCTGTTATTTCTGTACAAAATAATGGGCAAAATAGTGACATGACGTACATTACAATTTGGGTCCGCTGCATGGACGGCAACATTTTCAATCTGCAGACTTTGCTTCCCAATTTCCTGCACACTTTCTATTGCAGTTTCACGATTTTCATCAACAGTCAGATTGAGTATCTGCACAGATGACCCAGATGAAGGAACTTCGGATAGTATGCTTGCCTGTGACCTGCTCGATGAAGTGTCACCATCAGCCTAATAAACATAAATTTAAAAGTCAGATACAGTTTTATATTTATGGATGTTAAAGTAATGCCATTTGACATTAACTAACGGATGTAATGATATATAACCTGTCTGTTAATTTTCTGTAAAGCCTGAATAAAGGTCAGGCGATGGCCAGCTTTGGGGACCAACTCTTGGAAGACAATCCCATTCTCCGGCAAAGTGACTAGATGGCCATACTGAATATCATTATCTAGATAATACAGAACCACAAAATAATTCAAGTCGGTTACTTCTATAAAATTTAAATTTGCTTTCCAAAATGCAACAATTTTAATTATAAAATAATTCATATTTGTCACGTATAGGTTATGTTCCAAAGAAAAGATACTGCCTTTTCTGCTGTTTCTTTTTTATATTAATTACATGTTGAACATATAAAACATAATAGGTCCATATATTAATTCGATAATGAGAAATAACATTTCCACTTACAATTTATAAATACTATTTTACGTGCTTTTTATAAAAAAATATCTTAAGAGATTATAAAAATATTGGAGGCATTACTCACTATTATTTTGATGATGATTCAATGATTTGAAGAATTCACCTCTTTTCTGTTACGGATGTGTTGATCATAGGAAAAAATCTGCAAATTTTCATGAAAACTGCTAAGCTAAGGGTACCTATCATGAGACAAATTTTGAGGGGGTTTTGAGATTTTCGTTAATTTTGGAACAATATTAGAATATATTTTCAAAGTATTTATAACAATGAATAGGCTGATCTTTTCTGAACGTGAAACGCCTAATAAAAGTTTAATTTTTTAAAAATGAAAACTCGACTATAGTTGAAAATTTGTCTTTTCTGGTTGAATTAATTTTCCTGGTTGAAAATCCATTTTTTTAACTGAAAATGTAACTATTCCAGTTTTAAATGTAACTATTTTGTTGAAAATTCGTTTTTTTTTTTGTTATAAATTAGTTTTTTCAAACAGAAAATTCAAATACTTTATTTTTTGTTGAAAATTCATCTCTATTTTTTTTGTAAAATTCAACTATTCGTTAAAAATGTATCATTTTGCGTTGCAAATTCAACAACTTTGTTGGAATTTCATATATAATGTTGAAAATTAGTACTTTATTATAGAAAATTATTCTTGATGGTTGAATATTCATCTTTTTGATTGAAAATTTAACCATTCCATTTAAAGATTCATCATTTTAGTTGCAAATGTATCTGTTTGGTTTTAAAATAAATTATTCCAGGTGAAGATTCATCATTTTATTTGAAAAATTCTCACTTTGATTCAATTAAGTTAAACTATTTTGTTGAAAATCCGTTTTTTTCAATTAATTTGTTTTACTTAGAGTCTAAAGTATTATATAATAATAACATAACATACGCTATATTAATATAATAAAAAACACACTCTATTGCAAAAGTTCCTCTGCTCCATAAATAGGAGCAAGAATTGAAAACGTGTCCGTCGATATGAAACACCCATGTTTCTCCATTCTGTAAATACGGACCATTTTAAAAAAGGTGTACGTATTATGAAACAACTAATTAATAAATAAAGTTGTATTCAAATAAAGAAAAAGTGCAGTAATCTCAAATCTATACACCTTAAGCTGTATCAAGCCTTCTGACTCGGATAAATGGCCTAACTCTCAGACTTCTTAATACAATAATTTGTACTAAAAAATATACTTTTAAATTATTTATAAATTTAATTATCCGTCGAACTGTTTCATAATAGGTACCTTTACTTTAATGCCTTACAATAATATAGAATGAAAGGTGTCACTTATCTTTTCGAACATAACCTGTACGAGACAAAATATTGATGCATAGGTATACACGCACAATTTAAATATATTATTAAATTATAAATATTTCTAGTGAATGTAAACTATTAAATAACATTTTTACATGAATCATAATACAATAGTTCAATGAAAAGCAGTAATTGTGAGGAACTTGTACAAAAGCTTGTCAATGTCGAAGAGGAACACATACAATAAACCTCACTTACCTTTGAAAACTTCGACGTAGGCCTCCAGGCCAGCTTGAATCAGAAAGTTGGAGGTTTCCTCTTCCATTGCACAATTTAAAAAAACAATCCGAAAAAAAAACATTCTTTAAAACACTCTTTGAAACACTCTTTAAAACCGTTGTGCGTACGCGTCGTTACAGAAAGGTTACATGGCGTCTATGCTAGCGTCTGAACCTGGCTCCAATCGCTCACTCTCGCACCACTAGGGCGCGCCACTATAACGAAGGGTGTATCAGCTATACGGTAGAGTGCAGCATTTATACCCTTGGATATCACATCCAAAGCTTGCCATGGATGTAATTTCTGAATGTCTTTGGATCATAAAACCAAGTTATAAGTCTGTTATCAGAGGTCGAGTGCTCCCACATCCAAGAGCCCAGCTCCAAATGGAATAAGGGTCCCACATCCAAACCTGTTCTCTCAGTGTATATTAAGATGGCTCTGTTGGTAAACTTATCTAAAGATATAAGTAGACAAACGAAAAAAGAATAACATTAGCACACCTCATAATAGAAAAACAGAAATGAATAAAACATAGTAATAGTAATGGAAATAGAACTGAATTTAATAGAGAGAGAAAACAAGATACAGGCTAAGTCCACAGAGTTATATCAAATAAAGGTGTACCCATAGATTTTAGAAATTTAGAGAATATCTTTTTAAATGCAAATACTGTGGGTGCATTACGAATATTATTGGGCAGTTTATTTCAAAGCCGTCTCCTTCTAATTACAAAAGATTTTTGCATTAATCATGTTGTATGAGCAGGTATTTCCAGGGTACGACCTCTATCGTGCAACCCAGGCCGACCTGGAAGGTTCATATTCTCCCGAAAAAACAACTTCAATAAATATACAGGCTTTTCATTTTTAAGGATCATGTACAGCAAATTACCCATAAAATATTGTCTTCTCTGGGCAACTGTCATAAAGCCAGCTCTTTCCCTATACTCAGAAATATGATCGAATTTGGACAAGTTACATATAAAATGGATGCAGGCATTGAAAGCACGTTCAAGTTTGCAATTAAGGTCATCAGAGATTCCATCATATACCACACACCCATAATCAGAATAAGGGAGAATCAAGGCTCTTACAAGATGGATTCGCGTAGCTGTAGGCCAAGAGTCCCTACTCCGACTAAGCTGATGTAAAGTTCTGAAGGTTTTGCGAGATATAAGTTCAACATGTTCTTTCCAAGAAAGAGTCCTGTTGAATATCAAACCAAGATCATTAACTGAATCAGAGAAGTCAATAGCAAGACCGTTCAAGTACAAAGGTGGGAGGGAATCTAGGACTTTTGATGGATTATGAATGGAGGATCCAACTAGCAAAGCACATGTTTTTTGAGGATTGAGTTTCAAACCATTAGATACAACCCAGTTGTAGTCGTTATTAATATCTTCCTGAACCATTTGATTTAGGTCCCTAAGAGTACAAAGAGGCCCAGAAAGATATATTTTGCTATCATCAGCATAAAGGTGATATTTACAGTAGTGCAAGACAGTTGAAAAGTCGCAAGTGAATACATTAAACAATTTGGGGCCAAGTATTGAGCCCTGGGGAAACCCACTCTTCACCTCATTGCAGTCAGAGCGAAGACCATCACTGTTTGCTACACATTTGTAAGCGATTACTAAAGTAAGACTTAAACCAATTTATGGCACTGTTAGAGATATTAAGGTTTTTTAATTTTTGGATTAAAAGGTCATGGTTTACCTACTCGAACGCTCTGGAAAGATAAAAAAATACAACAATCGTTACTTCATTTTTATCTATTGCAGCTTTTAAATCAGCACTAAATTTAAGGGAAGCAGTGATGGTACTATGCTCCCTCCGGAATCCAGATTGGAAACGGTCAAGCAGGTTATGTTTATCCAAATATTCAGTTAGCTGGTTATCCACTAATTTCTCAAGAGGCTTGGCTAATGCACTAAGGATAGAAATAGAACGAAAATCTGTTAGAGTTGAAGGATTTGTAATCTTAGGAACAGGGCGAATCAGGGCTTGTTTCCATATGTTGGGGAAAATCCCAAGCTGTAGAGAACAATATTGTAAATATGATGTAGAACAGGAAGTATCACACGGAGAGAAAGTTTAACCATTTTAATAGAGATTATTGTTTCTTAACCTTCATGCGGGCGCGCCTTTTTTTATCACTAGTGGGCGCGGGACGGTAACCTACTGCAGACCTACCGCCACCTTGAAATTTCCGAAATTTCAAGTCACTGCCATTTTCCGTCATACATAGTAACTAGAGAATAAAAGCCCCTCCCGAGCTTCTGGAAACCCGTAGGGTGTAGGTATTCATGTTTTTCTTCTAGGGGCGGTAGACTACCGCCCACGCGCCCGCTTGAAGGTTAAATTTATACAATTGGTAAGTTTTATTTATGTATGGGATATATTTTTTTTCTCACACAGTAAAAGGCATTAATAGCTTTTTATATTAACGTTTTTTCTTTGCGTATTTATTTTGTATAATTAAATATTTGAATCTACAAGAAATCCTTATCTCAAGTGAAGATATCCGTGCGAACTCCAAGTGGAAATTCGGGTGTAATTTTGGAGAAGTACAGGTGCAAATGTACGTAAAACTCTAATGTGGTATTTTATAAATTGGTTTCTGTATACTTAAATCTTTAAAACCACTACGCTTGGGAAATAAGACATGATTTTAAGTACGCAGAGTACCTAAAACTTATAAGTGACATCAATTTTTGCCTATTTCTTACACTTTAAGAGATATTCACAGTTGAAACATTACGTTTATTATCACGTGGATTTCCTCAATTTTCACGTAAATTTCTAAATGAAGTTCTGCGTGTATATTTTCATTTGGAATTCCACACGTATATTTTCACCAGGGTATATGCACTGTTTTAAAAGGTTAATGACAGTCTGACACGTGACCAATTACTAAATATTATTATATTCGGCGGCTTTATAATTTGAAAAACGCAAATATTCCTCTACACTCAGAAAATCAACTTTCTTGAACCACAAAAATCTGTTTTTTTGGATATACGTGAAAAGGTCAAATCAACTCTCTAAATATGAATTAGTGAAAATTTCACTAGTTGAATTAGTAAATGTATGGTTCACTAACCAAATAGTAATATTTTGATGTTTTACATTCGAAATAGTAAATATTTTACTAATAAATTAGTAAAAGTTTTACTAATCTCAATTTGTAAACATGGTTCACTATTATTTAGTAGCTTCGCTTCACTAATTCATTAGTAACTTAGCGCGATCACTAACGAATTAGTGAACTGCAACGATTTTGACCAATCTGAAGTCATATCCTCATAAGACATTGCGTAATTGTAAAATTGACATTGACATTGTAAAATATAACAATTTATCTAATTATTTAAGAAGGGTTGAAATACAGGTTGGAAAGACTATTTTCAAATTTGTAAGTTCCTGGTCAAAAATAAATGCACTGTTATTTCCCGGTTTTTCCCGGTCTCATGAGATTCCCGATCCAGCGGCCACCCTGAAATTATCCTATTATTGTTCTATTTAACTATGGCCAGTGGACAAAAAGGAACTCAAGATCAATTTATTCATTTATTATCACCAACGGCCATACCACACTGAAAAAACCAGTTCTCGTTAGATCACTGAAGTTAAGCAGTGTTGGGCGCGGTTAGTACTTGGATGAGTAACCATTCGGGAATACTACTGCGTGTTGTTTTATAATCTCCTTTCAATTTATATTTATTTTGAAAAAATTAATTTTTTCACTGAACAATTAGTGCATTTTTACTGTATAATTAGTGACTTTTCACTCTTCAATTAGTACACACTGCAATGACAGGGATTACTAATTGCTTAGTGGAATTTCACTAATTTCACAAGTGGACAATTTCCACTAATCAAATTAGTAGTTTTCTACTAATCGTGAGTGGCCGACTTCTCTCTAATTGAATTAGTGAAATTTCACTAGCAATTAGTGAAATTTCACTAATTCAGATTTAGAGAGAAACAAATTTTGGTTGATTAAACAAAATATTTGATAAACCCAACAAAATTTCTTTGTCGAATCAACCAAATACTATATCTACCAAATGATTTGGTTAGAGCCACCGACAAATTTAGTTGAGTCAACCAAATATTTTATTGTCCATATGATAATCATATTCTATGGTTGATCCAACCAACATTTTATTGATAAACCCAAATCGTTTTCTATGTGTAACCAAAAAAATATGTTTTTGGATTATACAACTTATAATTCGTAATATTTAAGTGGGTAGTTATAATATAGGAGCATATCTTCTCCAAAAGCTCATTCGGTCCGTGTAGAATGTATTAGACATTGTCACAGTTGGATCTTTGTTATTGTCAATATTACCAATTTGAATATGAACTGGGTTTTGTGTAGTATATGGCAACCAGATATTAGGATCACTCAATTCCCTTGATGTTGGTTTCCTAAAATTATACAGAAAAATGTCATAATATTTGATCATAAATAGAAATTAGGAACGACTGTTATTTTAGCACTGAAAAAACGATATTCTAATATTGAGAGTGTCATATTCTTACAGGCATATTCTGAGTAATATTTTTAGTGAATTAGGCGAAATTCTTAATTTAAGAGTATCTTCTAAGCAAAGGGAGAAATGCGCCTTGCTCTGTTCAATCATTTCTTTTAATAATAAATTAAAATTTTAAATTTAAAATTTAAATTTATTATAATGAATAATCGCGAAAGTATCCCTGGCGGACCGGCCGAACGCAAACATTACGCTACAGCGTAACGGTAAAGTAATGGTAAAGTAATGGTAAAGTAATGGTAAAGTAATATGGCATTATTATTGATAAAAGAAACAAAATTAATATGTAAACTGTTGCAATTATAATAAAGCGTTAAAATTTGCGTTAAATGGTCA
>CAKNXH010000216.1:300722-314124 GCA_932178445.1 Andricus quercusramuli | reverse complement strand
AACTTGCTTTCTCATCGTTAAAAAATAAAAAAACAAAGTGGCTGTCTTTCAAGTCAGGCCCCTGCAGACTGGCAACCCACTTGGAGCCCCGTTAACGGGTTGCCAATATGCAGGGGCTGGACTGCAATGACAGTCACTATGTTTTTTTATTTTTTAACGCTGCAAAAGCAACTTGTTGCAATTACGGCATGGCCATTTAACGTAAATTTCAACGTTTTATTATAATTGCAACAGTTTACATATTAATTTTGTTTCTTTTATCAATTATTATGCCATATTACTTTACCATTACTTTACCGTTACGCTGTAGCGTAATGTTTGCGTTCGGCCGGTCCGCCAGGGATTAAATCTGCCATTTCTTTTGATGTTTTGTGCGACGTGCTTTTCGATCAGTTTTTCGAATTCGTAATAAGTGACAAGCTCGGAGAAATTCAATTATTTCTAAGGATAAATCGCGTGCGTACAGCTATATCCTTCTCTTTACAGAAAATGCTAGAGTGAGAAAAGTCTGATGTCACATTGAGGTTGAATACCGGTTGCCACACCGAGATATAACCTCTCTACATTATTTATTCGTTGACGTGTGACACATGCGATTTATCCACAGAATTGATTGCATTTCTTCGAGCTCGTCACTTATTATACAATTAATGTGACCTATTTCGGATGCAATTCTTCTTAAACTTAGTGGGGAATTCTTACAATTATACAAGAATATATACAGTCAACTTCCATTCATTTTAAAGATCGCTTATTTTAAATTTCACTTAGTTTAAACCCCCTAAGCGCACTTATTTTGAGTTGCGCAGTTTCGCCACCTCCCACCACGGTCCCTGTATGGTCACGCCCACGGCAGTGGCTGACCAATGAAAAAATGTTGCCCGAAGAGCGGGAAGCCTTGAATTGAGTATTTTTTCACGACCGCTGTAAAAAGGAGAGCATTGCAAAAATCGTACACTTTAATGCCTATAAATCAAAACAAATTCCGTTTTTGTCCGAATGCGTTTCATGGTACTAGACAGTTTTCGTTCGAATCATTTTGAATCACGCAAAAAAATGATGGCATAAAAGTGGCTTCTTTGTGATGCCGTTGATTTAATGCCATTAAATGCACTTGAATGACCGTATCAGTTTAATGTCATGCAATGCGTTCAGCGATCGAAGGCATATAATGGAACCAATGCCGTTCAATGCTGTTGAATTACCAAATAAGTCGAATGCCATTTAATGCTTTTTCCGACCGGATATATCCAATACAATCAATGCATTTGCATGCCGTTAAATCAACATTCGGACATAAGTGGAATTTGTATTGATTGATAGGCATTAAAGTGTACAATTTTTTCAATGCCATATAATCCACTTTCATGCTCTCCTTTTTACAGGGACGTCATGGGAATACGTCTCACGACGTTTTCGAGAAGATATGCTAAACGTAAAAGTAAATCAGATCAATTTGATTCGATCCGGCGGATAGTTGATTGTATTTCGCGAAACACTTGAAAAATATTACTATCGAGACCTTTATAACGTCTAGCCTAGCATGGCCGCGAAGCCATGCTGGGAAACTCACTATTCCGCGAAATATTTAAGTCGTTTTTTGATCTATCATATTGAATTTTAGTTGGCAAATTGTCGTACGGGACCGTCTGAACCGATCCCAATTGGAATACATAATATTGCGCAATATACTGGAGTGGGTATTAGCGCACGCGGCCCTTCCGATGCGAGAGTCGCAACCGTCGCTCGCCCCTTGAGCTGAGAAACTGCATGGACCAGCAGTTCTAAGGATTTTTGCGTGTATTTGTCTGTATTAATATTGATAGTACTTATTGATTTCAAATGGACCGCGCTTTTCGGCACATGCGCAGTTGAAAAAGTTGCATAGCGCAAGCGCAGCGATACAGGCCGGGGCAGCCAAAGGCCAAAGAACGTCGTTGATAAAAATGAACTGCCGAATCGCGGTAGAGGTGGGGGCCCCTCCAGCCTCAAAATAATTGGTCAGGTACGTTTCAAGGACCTTAAAATAAAAGGAAGTTTACTGTATTCTTAAGGTAAGAAGGCCTCCATCGTACGTTAAGAATATATTCTTGGCGCCTATTTAAGTTGCAAATATTCTTCAGCTTAGTGGGAAATTATTAAAATTAGAACATCGTTTTTTCGGTGAGCAGATAAAGGATGTAATGAAAAAGAAAGCAGTGAAATACGTATTACTTCTATAAAAAATGCTTGTATTTATAAACGAATAATTAAAAGTTGAAAATAATAATTTACTTTGGTACTTACCCATTTATAGCAAAAGATGTCCATAGATCCACCATTTTTTTACTCATTGATAAGTCTGTGACCGTAAAATTCAAATCTGATATTTGATATGAACCAGATGTTAAATTAAAAAGGTATATTAGTTCATCACCGTGACCAACACCGAGAGTATTGTTTTCAAACTGGGAATAAATACTGAGTGAGCCCCGATATCCAAAATTATAAAAATAGTTTGGACTCGTAATTTTTGGTGTTATTATTTCCAACATTCTCAGTTGCGAGAAGAAGAAAAAACTATCACTGACAAATTTTGTGAGACTTTCCAAGAACTGGAAAATAATTTTGTTTACAATTAGGTATCCTAATTCAAAAAAATGTTTCCAAATGTTATATAGATTTACAGATATTATGATGATTTTTTACGTACCGAAGTTTCTCTAACAAAAATGAGGTTATTGTTAAAATAAAAATCATTCACAGCCGGTGTAAAAGTTAGTAAGTGCGAAGATTCATGGTAGTATGCACCGACATAAGCGATGAGTGGATCTATGCTTACTCTGAGAAGACCGTAGGTTATATCACTAGAATATGCAGCTGAAATAAAGAAAATTTTTGAGTATTTATATATGTTGTATTAACTGCTGGAAAAGAGATACGAGTACAAAGGGTCGACTGAAATCATCGACATATAGAAATGGACCGATAACCCGTGGGAAGCACTGAAATTGGCTTTAGAGAGAGAAAAAACATTTGAGGGGTGAAACTGTCTCTTTCTCGATAAAGCTAATTGGTCGAGAGTATTTTCGATGGGAGGAGCTTGACGAAGCACAGGACCGTGCTTTGTATCGCGAATGCCCCACTATGTGTTTTGTTTATAATTTGCCTGTCACAGTTTTTTTAATTATAAGTCAATGTGTATAAATATTTAAAATGGTGGCAGCCTGTGCAGATTGTGGGCGTTACAGAGATGTTTATTCAAGTATATGCTTTCATACGTAAGTAAAGTTATTTTATCGTTAGATTCCCATTAAAACATGAGAAAAGAATGGAGGCCTGGTGTTCTGCAATGAATTTGCCTAGAGAAAGGTGCACCCGTTTCACTTGACACAGCCCTGGAATAGAAAGAGACAGTTTCACCCCTCAAATGTTTGCTCTCTCTCTGAAGCCAATTTCAGTGCTTTCCACAGAGTTATCGGTCCATTTCTAGATGTCGATGAATGAAATTCAGTACCTACTGTTCACGAGTATGAGACCACCTGGCTTCCAAGGATTGCTCAAGTTCTTTTAATGTTAATTATATGAGAGATAAACATTTTTTTCTTAAATAGGTTGAAAAATATAAAAATTCGCTATAAAATTAGCTGAAAATGATGTCGTTATGTCAATATTATTTAAGATGATATTGCAAGAGTAGTGCAAATGCGATACTTTTACAATATACTGACAGCCATTGATAGAATCAAACCCATTTAGATTAGAGTAGAACAGAAATATTAATAGAATAGGTTTAGAATGAATTGGGATAAAAGTTAATGGAATAAAATTGGTCTATATTATATCAGGAAATAATTAGATAGAATATGAAATAGGTTACAGAATTATATAAGGATATAAATAATAGAATAGGCATAAAATGCGCAATGGTAAACAATGAATATGAGGACTCAATATCTTGATATTGAAAATTAATGTCCAGATATCAAAGTTCGTTGTCCTATAGTGAGCAATCCAGATTTTGAATCTTAATATCCATTTTTCTGCATGTACAAAACCCTATATTTTTTCAAACAGCATGATTACAACTATCCTATTATTAAAGAGCTAGAGTACTAAACATTGTGTAATTAAAATAAAACTTCCAAACATAAAATTACATTTTTATAATTATTCACCTCTAGTAATTAAGAGTCCTTCATCAGCCACGACTCCACTCATAAAAGGTAAATCCTTCATTTGATTATTTTTCACCAAATTTTCTGGTTTATCAGTTAGAAATGCATCTTCAGAATCAGGTTCGTCCGTAGGGGTCCAAGTTAATTGTGCAAGTCGCGAAATTGTACCGAATATAGAACTTGTATCTAATAAAGTTGCTGGACTTTTTCTTCGCATACAATTTACGAGTCCTGCGGAAGTAATTGAGGGACAAAGAACTACTGTCGATAGAGCCCTTGTGTATAAAATAAAGTTACTCCTTTTTTGGTATACCCAAGGGGCCAAATTTGTACCACTTTGGATTATGTACTTTTGAAACAGACCTGGGCAAACATCATACAAATAATTATAATTAAAAATATATATATTTTACAATTTATCACAGATTAATTACAAAAAAATAAAGTATAGGATTGATCGAAACGTTGTTGGTATCATCTGTCAACTAGGATCGCCCCGTATTTCTCACTTTTAGAATTTTTTTCTCTTATCCACCAGTTTTGTTCGAATACTCATAATAAAAAAAAACCTCTCTAAATTCAAGCCGAATTGGCCCAAAATGCCCCTTGTCTCAAAGATATGTTACAAATAATTCTGTATTTCAGTACCATGTTCAACACTGTTCAAAGATTAAGAATCAATTATCTCTTTTAAAGTTGAATTATTTTAAATCACTTTTATGGGTCCCCAAAAAATACCCCAATAAGAGACAAACTTGAATTTTACGTAGCGTAAGGAGGGGCAGCGCCAACTGGTGGGGCAAAGGCGACTTTGCTTATAACATCGCTATTATTTAACAATTTTAATATTACTTTGCATTAAATAAATCTATTTTATCATAAAGACAGTGTTAAGTACTAAAATCTTGAAAATCAACGATGTAAAAGTAAAATTATGCAGAAAACTGTTTTGACGACGAGAGAATGGAAGATTCGCTGGCTGAAATACAAAGTTTTCAACATTAATGGCAATACTTACAGTATGTAAATTTGATATTTCGACAGATAAAACAATATCACATTATGTAATTAAAATAGTTGAACGTAATTCAAGTCCAAAATATATCAAATATCGTAAATAATTGAGGCCTCACCAGTGGGACAAGCCCGTCGACAATAACAGTTCACACGTGCTTAGGTTATAAAACTATCATAAGTTTTATCGATAAGGGATTGGTAATATAGAACAGCCACTTATCTTCTGGGCTACATGCAAGAAACTATTAAATATTATTATTTCAAATCCGGTCGGTAGAGCGGTGTTTTGTATTGGTATGGTAGAAACCTTTGCGCGTAGTCCGTCTCTAGTGCAACGTCAACGTTTAAGAGGTTATATCACAGATATCACTATTTTTTTCAAAAATAACTTATTCTTCTTTCTGGAAATGTTTTAAGGTAATTTTGCCAGTATATAAATTACCACAGACGCGAACCATCATGTTTTGCCATCTTCAGATGTTTTGATTTTCATAAAAAGCTGCGGTTGGCTTTGCCCTCGGGTGTGGGGCAAAACCGACGAAATACAGCTGGTTGGAAATAATTGAATTATTGGATCATTCTTTCATTAATGTAATTAATACTTATAGAAATATGATATACAGTAATGTAGGACTCGAAATGAAAAAAAAGTGGATCAATTCCACATCTTATTAACTCTAAAAAAGTAATTGACTGTTAATTGGTCGACGCTGCCCCTCCTTACTCTAATATTGAAAAAGCAGGAGAAAAATTTTATTTCACCAAATTTTCGACAGATTTTAATATTTGTATGGACTGATTTGTCTTCTAAGAATACTCTTAAATAATTATGCAAACTATAATTGTTCAGAGAGATCTACAAAATTTCTTCTGAACGTTCTTAAATACACTGAAAAAAAGAATTTTTGGAACCAAGAAAATGCATTTACTTGAATCTTATTTCTTAGCATCAAGAAAATATCCTTTAATAATAGTAATTGTTATTTAAACCAGACACATATATTTTGTTGATCTAAAGAAATGAATTTTTGGCTATATTTTCTTGATTCTTTGAATTGATTCGGACGCATTTAAATCAATTTATTGTGTATTCTTGAATCAAGTCTTTCAGTTTATTCAAATCAAAGTAATAATTATTAAATTAAAAATAATATTAATTACATTAAAAATATATATTTATTTGTTACAAAGAGTTCATGCATTTATACTAATGAAGCATTTATTTAGATGAACAAGATATTGTGTTCACATAAATAGTCATTTCTTTGGTTGAAGGAAATATTTCATTTGCTTACCAAAATTTAATTATTCATAATAAATAAACATTTATTCCAACAAAGTAATTATTGTTTCGAATGAAACATTCAATAATTTGCCATAATTTGTTTCAATTGAATTCTTCTTTAGATCAAAGAAATATGTTGTTAAATTCAATATCATGTTTTTGATTGGAAGAAATATTTCTTTGGTATTTATGGTGAGGGTTAAATACGGCTTTCCGCCATATAATGTCCACGTTGCGACTGCGTCGTGATCATCGCTGTGAACATCACACTGACGGACCCAAGTTCGATTCCTGCTGGAGGTGGAGTTTTCATCGAATTTTTCTGTTTCAGGTTCATCAAGATTTGAAATGATATGTTCCGTTTAAATTAAAGGGTGCAGTTCTGAATAGCTGAATTCTCGGATTTCCTTGAAAGTTCGTATACTTATGTATTTTGACTCGCTGATTACGAATATGATAGTGAAAATTTGCTATGGCGATTTTCATGGTAAAACCATAAAAAACCATAACAATCGTGTTTTTTCCCGTTTTTTAAAGCCAATACGCAAAATTTTGCAACATTATTTCAACAAAAGTTATAGATCTCGTCAAGATACACATTTTTTGCAACAAACATTTTTTTCTACGAGTGATAGTTTTCGAGAAAATTAGTAATACATCGATTTTCATGGAAAATCCATGAGAATCATGGACTTTTGCGTTTATCTAAGCCTAGACGCACAATATCGCCAAATATTCCCAACAAAAGTTGTAGATCTCATCGAGTTACACATTGTTTGCATCAAACATTTTTATCTACGAGTGATAGTTTTCGCGGAAATTAGTGATACGTCTTACCGTCAGCTCTTTCCTTATTGTTCATTGCCATGGCGACAGGCCCTAGGTGGCGATGAGAGACCGTAAGTAATGGCAGCAACCACTGTCTCCAACGTTTCCAACGTCTCGTGGGAGCAGACGGCACCCCTGTCACTTGTCACAGAAATAATTTTGGTCAAAACCATACCACTTTCCAACGTCTCGTGGGGGGCGGAAAGGCACCCCTGTGACTGGTACAGAAATGATGTACGTCAAACACCTACTCCTTTCACATGTCTCGTGAGGGGCGGAAATGCACCCCTTTGACTGGTTACAGAAATAATGTTTGCCAAACCCCTACCCCTTTCCAACGTCTCTTGGTGGGCGGAAAGGTACCCCTGTGACTGGTTAAAGAAATAATGTTGGTCAAACTCTTATCCCTTTCCAACGTCTCTTGGAGGGCGGAAAGGCACCCCTTTGATTGGTTACCGAAATAATGTTTGTCAAACCCTTACCCCTTCCCAACGTCTGGGGGGCGGAAAGGCACCCCTGTGACTGGTTACAGAAATAACGTTGGTCAAACCCCTACCCCTTTCCAATGTCTCGTGAGAGGCGGAAATGCACTTCTTTGACTGGTGACAAAAATAATGTTTGTCAAACCCCTACCCCTTTCCAACGTCTCTTGGGGAGCTGGAAGGCACCCCTTTGACTGGTTACAGAAATGATGTTGGTCAAACCACTTCGCCTTTCCAATGTCTCGTGAGAGGCGGAAATGCACCCCTTTGACTGGTGACAAAAATAATGTTTGTCAAACCCCTACCCCTTTCCAACGTCTCTTGGGGAGCTGGAAGGCACCCTTTTGACTGGTTACAGAAATGATGTTGGTCAAACCACTTCGCCTTTCCAACGTCTCTTGGGGGCGGAAAGGCACCCCTGTGACTGGTTACAGAAATAATGTTGGTCAAACCCCTACCCCTTTCCAATGTCTCGTGAGAGGCGGAAATGCACCCCTTTGACTGGTGACAAAAATAATGTTTGTCAAACCCCTACCCCTTTCCAACGTCTCTTGGGGAGCTGGAAGGCACCCCTTTGACTGGTTATAGAAATGATGTTGGTCAAACCACTTCACCTTTCCAACGTCTTTTGGGGGCGGAAAGGCACCCCAGTGACTGGTTACAGAAATAATGTTGGTCAAACCCCTACCCCTTTGCAATGTCTCGTGAGAGGCGGAAATGCACCCCTTTGACTGGTGACAAAAATAATGTTTGTCAAACCCCTACCCCTTTCCAACGTCTCTTGGGGAGCTGGAAGGCACCCCTTTGACTGGTTACAGAAATGATGTTGGTCAAACCACTTCGCCTTTCCAACGTCTCTTGGGGGCGGAAAGGCACCCCTGTGACTGGTTACAGAAATAATCTTGGTCAAACCCCTACCCCTTTCCAATGTCTCTTGGGGAGCTGGAAGGCACCCCTTTGACTGGTTACAGAAATGATGTTGGTCAAACCACTTCGCCTTTCCAAGGTCTCTTGGGGGCGGAAAGGCACCCCTGTGACTGGTTACAGAAATAATGTTGGTCAAACCCCTACCCCTTTCCAACGTCTCTTGGGGAGCTGGAAGGCACCCCTTTGACTGGTTACAGAAATAATGTTGGGGCTTATTGCACTGAAATCTGTGACATTTCATCAGATGTATCACTAATTTTCTCGAAAACTATCACTTGCAAAAAAAAATATTTGCAACAGAAAATGTGTATCTCGATGAGTTCTATAACTTTTGTTTGAAAGATTTTGCGAAATTTCGCATATTGGCTTTGATAAACGGAAAAAACCATGATTTTTATGGGGTGTTTTTTATGGTTTTACCATGAAAATCGCCTCATCACAAACTGTCACTATCATATTCGTAATCAGCGAGTCAAAATACATAAGTATACGGAGTTTGAAGAAAATCGGAGAATTCAGCTATTCGGAACTTTATCCAAAATAAATATGTATAATAATAACAATGTTAATTATAATTCCAGCTGAAAAAATACATTTGTTTATTTAGGGAAATATGTACTACAGTTGAAGTATGAACTATTTTATTGCACTCGCGCATGGTGTAGGCCAAAGAAATATTTAATGGAAGATGTTTTTTTTGTCGATCAGGGTATTTAATTAATGGACATGGACATTATAAGGCGGAAAGTCGTATTTAACCCTCACCATAAATGCCAAAGAAATATTTCTTCCAATCAAAAACATGGATATTGAATTTAACAACATATTTCTTTGATATAAAGAAGAATTCAATTGAAAAAAATTATGCCAAATTATTAAATGTTCGATTTGAAACAATAATTACTTTGTTGGAATAAATGTTTATTTGTTATGAATAATTAAATTTTAGTAAGCAAGTGAAAGATTTCCTTCAACTAAAGAAATAAATATGTATGTGAACACAATATCATGTTCATCTAAATAAATTCTTCATTGGTATAAATTCATGAACTCTTTGTAACAAATAAATATATTTTTAATTGAATTAATATTATTTTTAATCAAATAATTATTACTTTGATTTAAATAAACGTATAGACTTGATTCAAGTTTGCACAATTAATTGATTTAAATGCGTCCGAATCAATTCAAAGAATCGAAGTTATTGAGTCAAATAAATATTTCATTGAACGACTAATAAGATTTCAACGAATCAGACCTTTGGAATCAAAGAAATGGTTTTCTTGAATATAAGAAATATTTGTTTGAATCAAAAAAATATAGCTAAAGAATTCATTTCTTTAGATCAACAAAAGATATGTTCCTGGTTTAAATAAAAATTAGTGCTATTAAAGAATATTTTGTTGATGCTAAGAAATAAGATTCAAGTAAATGCATTTTCTTGGTTCCAAAAATTATTTTTTTCAGTGTCCATTTTATAATATGCATTGGTATTAAAACATACCTATTTTCATTGTCTTGTTTTTAGAATTAAAAAAGTGCGCATCCTAAGAAAACAATTTTGTTATTAAACATTTTATAGCAATCTGTGTCATTTTTCCGTAAATTTGATTTGTTCATTTTTGATGTTATTTCTTACGATTTAAAATAAAAATATGCATCCTAGCGTAAAGTGGTTCAAAGCAAATTCTTATATATAATTTAGGCGAAAAATTTTGTTAAATAAAATGTAGTGTAGTTTGTGTCGTTTTGTCAATAAGTTAAGTTTTTAATTTTTAATATATTTTTATAACAAGAGGTTATAACAAAGTTGTAGATCTTTTTTGGCCGAAAAACTTTTGTCTGTTCATTTTTTTTTCTTCTCTTGTGTCGTTTTTCCGAAAATTAAATTTTTCATTTTCAATCTTATTTTTTACGATTAAACGAAAATATACTCGTCCTGTCTGAAAATAATTACTGGACATTTTTAGCTCTTTTTGGGTGATCAGCTTTCGTCCAATTATTTTTTTCTTATCTTGTGTCCTTTGTCCAAAAATCTAATTTTTTTATTTTCAGTGTGGTTTTTTACGAATCAAACAAAAACATCGCATCCTATCGAAAAATGTTTGATCAAAAATTTTTTTTTTTTTTTTCTTGGGTGAAAACTTTTGGTTTGTTATTTTTTCCGTAGCTTATATCGCTTATGCAAAAAAATTCATTTTCTATTTTCAATGCTGTTTTTTACGAATAAAACAAAAACTACGTGTCCTATAAAAAAGTGATTGGAAACAAATTTTCAGATCTTTTTCGGGGGCACAATTTTTGTTTAACTCTTTTTATATCTTACATAGTCAGACGCAAAATAGAATTTTGAGTTTTTGATTATTTTTTGTTCGATCAAAATTTGAATTTTCGATTTTTCAATAAAATTTAAGAAGTTGTTAGACTAATTTTGTAAGACTTTCAAAAATCAATGTTTTCCTTCTCTTGACTTTTTTTCATATCGTGCGTTATTTGGCTTAATTTTATCATGAAAAAAATGGTTTAAACAATTTTGAAATTGCTCTAATTTTTTGAATTTTTAACGAAAATAGCTGGTTAACAAATTCGATCTTTCTTTTTGGTCCCTAACATTGTGTGCGAAAGAAAAATCCAATCCGACTAGTCTTCCAAAAGTTATTCGGTATATAGAGACGATAACGACAACGACAGACACACCGTATAAACCCGATTTTTCAGATTCAGGGGGTCTCGAAACGTGGAGATTTGAAGACATCCGCGATAGTCAGTATTCACATAAAAACAATACCTTCTCATTACAATGAGTATGTAAAAAGAAAAATATTTAATTATTATCATCCCTAATACGTACCGTTGCTTGCTTTTGAAATGGCATGTAGAGCAACACTTGCTGCTCCGCTACTCTGCCCAAATATAGTCACCCGATTTGAATCACCTCCAAAAAAATTGATATTTTTCTGGACCCATTTTAACGCAAGAATCTGGTCCTTCATACCAAAATTTCCTGGAGCGGCTGAATCTCCAGTGCTCAGGAACCCAAATATTCCTAAACGGTAATTTATGGTAACTAAAATTACGTCCTTGTCTAAAAGGTATTTAGCACCATACATATTACTGCTTCCACCAACGAAACCACCTCCATGTATAAATACCATGACTGGTAGCAAAGTTTTGCTCGTCTGAAAAATTTAAGAATATAGGGGAAACTGTAAAAGTAGGTCACTTTTAAGAGTAGATTATTTGAATTTATTGGAATATGCAACAGAAATTCTGAAGACTTTAACCACAATATTTGGCACAATATTCAATATAACTGGAAGACATTTTATCGAGATATAAAAAGAAATAATTGTGAGAGACAAGAAAAACTGATTTTCAACATTATAATCAATAATTCATTGATTCTATAATAATGGTATTATAAAGGTTTTATTTGGAAGTCAAAATGTCATATTTTTTAATTATTTATGAATAGGTGTGCTTTCGTTTCTAATTTTCCGACCAGAAACGATGACCTATTCAGAAATCGAAAGTTTTTGAGTAGAAATAGCTTAAATAGCGTAAATTTCTATTCTCAATCATATACGATATGAATGATATCAAACATTTATCAGTTTTTTGTGATATACTCTAACATAGTTTCACCTAGAGAATTATGTATAATATATGATAATAATGTAGCTATATAAACGTAAAATCTCTCACCGATGATGAATTAAATTCGACAATTGGCGTGTAAACATTCAAGAACAAACAATCTTCAGATCCTGTTACTGTATTATTCTTCAATTGAATACATATATTTCCAAAAGAATTTGCTGCTCTAATTCCTGTCCAATCACCTGCAGGTATAGGACTTGCAAATCTAAAAATAATTTTATTTGAAATGGTGATTTCCGATCCGGATAAGCGGTAAAAAATTCACATTGCATCCACATATATATTCCTACTTATCATACAACCAATGGAAAAATGTCCTGTGTTCACAGGTAATCGTAAAATTAGCAAAATATTAGATATTTTTAACTATTACCAGGCGCGGATCTACACGGTGGCGAGACCAGCGATCGCCTCCCCCCCCCCCCCCCTCTGCCCAGGATTATTTGACTTCCCCTTCAATTTGTTCTTTTTCACGGGAAAAAGGAGAAAAATTATTTAAAAAATTAATATTCAAATGATTACAAAAGATTATTTATAATAATATTCAAATGCATTCATTTACACTGTCCAACTGTAAATTTGACAGTTTATTACAACATGCGTCAGTTTTTACATCTTATTGGACTTTTAGTATGTAACATGAAGCTGCTCCACATGCATGTAAATGCTTTTTAATTGATTTTCAAGTTATTACTTTTGTACTTTAGATTTGAAAAAGCGTGATATATAATTTGAAAATGATTAATTTTTAACAATTTAGTTTCCCGAACTTAATTTTCTAATACTTCAATTTTAAACGAATTTTGGAATTATTTAATTTTTAACGGTTCCATCAGCCTTTGATTCATTATTTTTAAAGCTTCCAATTAGAAAGCATATAATTTTCAGCGTTTTAAGAAGAATAATAAAGAATAATAAAGAGAGAGAGAGTGGGAGAGATTAAATCTTAAATTAAAATATTTTATAATAATAATAAATAATATATATATATACACACACATATATATATATATATATATATATATATATATATATATATATATATA
>CAKNXH010000216.1:267825-294774 GCA_932178445.1 Andricus quercusramuli | reverse complement strand
TTACTCAGACAAACAACATCACTCTATTCCATCATCAATCTAACTAAGGTTATACTATATTATTTTCATGAATTCTCAAAAATACGTGATTGCATTTTGATTTAGTTATTGCTTGGTTGATATTTCCGCTAGGTTTGTACTTGAAAAGGTGAGTGATTTTACTAATTTTAGATAGAAGTGTAGAATATTCTATATTACATCCATTCATTCGATATAGCATCGAACATAGTCAAGGTCAGATTTACACAACGCGCCGCCCTTGGACAGTGGCAAAAAATGCCGCCCCATGTTCCTTTAGCTTTGATACATTATAATACAAATACAATTTAGATAAATTGGGTTTTAGGATTATATCATGGCATTTAATTACAATTTTGACCAATTATGATAACAATAATCAGGAATTCGGATTATTATTTTCGAATATATGTGAACTGGAATGATTGGAAAATCTATCTCAAATGAACGAATACACGTCTCATCTTTTGTTTCGCAAATTCCTCAATCAAATCTTCGCTATCTAGAGAACGAAGTATGTGTGATTCGATGTTCAAAAGAGCCAAACTATTCAAGCGATGTCCTGTCATCGTAGAACATAGGTAGTTTTTGACTCTCTTCAAACATGAAAACGATCTTTCCGCAGTGCAGTTTGTTACAGCTGTAGAAATGAACATCCTGTACGCGTCATTTTCTTTTTGTAACTTTTCAGCAGCTCGCTTTTTGTATGCAAAGTCGCTCAATCTTTTACGCCCGTCACTCATCTTTCTAAAACATTTTTGGCAGTAACAACGCAAATTTTGCTTTATGTTATAAAATGGAAATTTTGACATGCAGAATTTTCCCGGAAAAGTTTTATCAAGTCAAACTGAACAAACACAGATGGCAGTGTATTCCAATGACGGCAATGACAGCTATATGCAGACAGCGCAGATCCATGAGTCGGAAGCAACCGATATTTATCGCGCGCAATTTAAACTGAGGAAAAAAAATCTACGCAAATCTTTTCTATCTATGCTATGCCTGAAGACTCGTCATCATTTTGAAAAGCGTAGAAATGATGATTCGAAAGATACCCAGATAACAATCGTGCGACGCATGTAACCCTACCAAAAATCTAGACGATTTCTAGATGATATCGTCTAGGAACGCATCATCTAGAATTGACCCCTTTCTAGATGATACTAGACGAATTCTAGACTCAAAAGGGTCGCAGGTAAAACTTACTAGACGCCGCTTGATTAACTCTAGACGGACCCTAGACGAGGCGACCGTCATAAAATTGCCCTGGACGTTCGCTATACGAGCAGAGTCTAGAAAGTATCTACAAATAATCTAGATTTCCGGTAGGGAACCCGCACGTGATGCGAGGCATGTCGTGCGTGCGAAAATTCATTAATTTTGCCAACACGTGCCTCGTTCAAGTGATGGACACCAGAGTGCGAGCAGAATGCGTCGCATTACGCTGTCACGCAGTGTTGATATTATGCGACGCACATAGTGGAGACACCGTGATGGCCGGGGATGACGTAAATTTACGTAAATTTGAAATGATCAAAAATTAAAAATTATCGTCATATTAAAAATATAAAAAAAGTAATTATTGAACCGCCACATCGTTGGTGTATATCAACGACACGCGTAGTAAATACAATCGCGAAACGCTCGCTTGTCTAGTGCATAATGTGTCATTTTTGATTTTTCCTCCATTTGCAAAGAAGAAGTCATTGTTTCGTTCCTGCTCCCGGCGTCTGTTATTGTGTCTAGTTTTATCCGTTTTATGAAATATGTCACAATCTAATCCATAACTGAATTCTTGGATTTGAGGTTAATGTAGATTCTTATAAGAGCTTTTGCATCGTGCTGCGTTAGCGGTTTGTACACATAAAAAATTGTATGCACTATCTAAATGCGTAATCATAACCTCATACTTTTTCGCTTGAGAATGTTGCGTAGCATTTCAATAGAAATCATAGTTGTTTCGTATAAAAATACTTATTTTTCCTTAGTATCGTCTAATCAAACTTATTTTCATTATTAATTCAAGTTTAGAATGGTCGGGTTGATCTTTGAGAATTTAGCTGTACTTGATTTTTGAGCATATTTCAGATTTTTTGAACTTTTTTTCATGGTCACAAATGTTGGTAAAATTATTAATTATTTATTACGATTCTCAAAGTTACATTACATTATTTTTAAGTCCTGCAATGAATATGAAAAAAATGAGATTTTTATCTTGATATACTAGGTGCTTACTATTTTTTTGTGAATCTTATATTTGCTGTATGAATTAATTAATATGAAAGGTACAATTTTCACTCTAAAATAGATTCATGTGTAGCACAACTTTAATAACATACTAAACGACATAAAATCCATTTACCACTTGTTATTTTACAATCAAAAACAATTAAATTAATTATTTAGTAACCCTCGCATTAAACCTGCACTTCGTGCGTGCAATCTGCCCGCACGCGTTGTGACTGCACGACGTGCGACCCATGTGCGCATCAATTGATGTCGCAGCTGTGTGATCATATGCATGCACGACGTGCGGGATAACCCGCACGAATACCCGCACAATACGCGCATCGTGCGTACACAATTGTTATCTGGGTAGACGTTTGGTTGTAGATTTATTCGTGAAATTTGAATGCACGAAATTTTGTTTCATGCCTTTAAAATTTTAGACATTTCTAGGATCAAATGTTCATGTACGAAAAAATATAAGGACCTTTCGATCAACTTGCCGCCCCCAAAATTTGCCGCTCAGGGCCCATGTTACCCCTTATGTAAATCCAGGCCTGAACATAGTAGTGCAATGGTACAATGTAAAGTATTATATGAAGTTTCCGTGAAATATCGTTTTTAATGCATACGAGTAGAAAATGGTACATTATCACTACTCACAATCAGTTTCTCAAGTGTTAACTCATAATGCTAGAAGTGAGGTCATGACCCCAGCAGTCCTAGAAAGTAAGTTTGAATCGAAATGCGCAAGCGCAGCAGCTGGAAGAAGTAAACTTGCTCAAAGAGTGCAAGTGCAGCAGCCAGAAAATTTTTTTTTTATAGCTGCTTTTCACCCTGGTTTTAGAATATTTGCAGCTGTTCGAATTTTTACGGGCGCCTGAAAATTTGTATAGCCTAGCCAAAAAAATATAACTATTTTTTTGTATAGTTATTTTTCAGCCTTCCGAAATGTTTGAATAATTCTCGCAAAAGTAAGGTTAAAGCGAGGTTAAAGTGAAAAAAATATTAGTGCACTCAAAGGTTTTATTTACAAGGCCACTTCTTCCTTCGTTTCAAACGGGTAACTATCGTTTTTATTGCGCTTGTCTACCTGCGGGCGCACTCGAATTGCGCCAGTGGTCAACCACTCTGCTAAACTGAAACCTGAAATGCGCCAGTCGGTAAAGGGTCTAAAAGTAGGTAGTTTTCAGCTAGCACGAACTGCGCCAGAGGTATTTTCAGGTGCTCCTCCCATGAAAACAGCACAATGGGCAAGGAATCTTGAAATACGCCTCCCATGAAAAACTATGTGTGATTTCAAACTGACTTTTATTTTCTGTTTCTTTACTATATGTTCTAGCTAGAAATTAAAATTGCAATATATTTTTTTATTTTTCTGCATTAAACATATAAATATGATCAGTGGTAAGGATGTGATAAGTGATAAGGATTTTAGTTAAAGGGCAGTGACAAAGAATGTCAGATTTCTGTGCATTATAAAACTATTCTTGAAGACCCAATAGTTGAATTTTCAACCCAAAAGATGAATGTTTAACCAAGAAGATTAAATGCCTATCAAAAAAGATAAATTTTCGACAAAAAATGGAAGTTACATTTTTTAGTTGAAAAAATTAATTTTTAATTTAAAAAAACAACTTTTCAATTTGAAAAAAAAAAATTTTTTTGATCGAAGAACTGAATTTTCAACCAAAAAGACAAAGTTTTAACAAATACATAAAATTTTAACTGAAGAAGATAAAGTGTATAAAGCAGTCTCCGGATGGAATCTTTTGTTTTTGGAGCTCTCCATAAAGCTCTCTTGTCTTTCTATCAAAAATGCTATTTTAAATGTACAAATAAATGTGTGTGTGTCCAAATTCACGGAAATGTTCTATAAAATCTGAAAAAACTTTTGGTATTTTATTGTTGACATAACCAACACAAAAATCCAAAATTTGGGATTCAATCAATCATTTTGTATCTTCTAATACATAATGATAAACATTACTGCTGTTTTTTGGACATTCTCACATTTATCCGTGTTTCAACCGTATTATATAAAGATGGAAAATCTAGTTCTTATCTCATTCGTCTTCCAAACTTATGTTCTAATGTTTCAATAGGCTTGAAAAGGGACTATATCAAGTCCGAAACGTTGCCACTTCTCAATGAAATAAAGTCTTTTTTATACTAATGACCTTTCCATCCGGAGACTGTTTTATACACTAATCGAAGGTCGAAACTGAAGAAAGAGATGCACTGAAGAAGATAAATATTTGAATCGAGTGAAGTTTGTCATATTACAGGATCAACGCATAAAGTAAAGCTGAAATTCTTAATAAAACTAGCAAAAATTAACCGTTTTTGGTAAGTTTTGTTTTTCAAAACTATTATTTGAATAAAATGTTACATCCTAGATTTTGAATTTTTCAGTTTCATCATACACATTTATGTGTATGATATATATGATATTTATAAATACCTTGAAACTATATTTTTTATGTTTTTTGAATGTTAAAAAATCTTAAAAGTACAGTGTTAGATAATTACAACGTTCTTGGCTTTAGGGTCAGGTGAATTAAAACTAACTAAGTCGTTTCAAACGTTTCGGCACACAATGGTGGCCCTCATCAGTGAGTTTTACAAAATATGTGAGGAGTACATAATGCCTTGTAGGTACGCAATTTTAAAATTGGAAGTTATATTCATTGGTTAATATCTCAGTTGTGAAATTATAAAAATTATTTAATTAAAATTTGTTATTTTATATAATTTCATTGATAAGCATTGATAAATCTTGCAGTGAAATTCGAACATGATTTTATTTTAACGAAGTACAATTGATGAAAAAACAATGACAATGTAGTAGACATTTTTTTCACCAAATCTTTAAAACACTTTTTTTAAAGTTGTCAGAATACATTGCAAACTAAAGAATACTTTTTAAAAATATTTTTTTCCAGTGACGTATATATTTTATTTATATATTTTGTTATTTTTCAAACAATGTGTTTGTATGAAAAATAACCTTCAACACAATTTTTTTGTATGCGAGACAAATAATATTACACAAATAATTTTTCTGTTATCATGAGGAATTATGTCTGTGAAAGTGAAATTGTATTCCCTTGCAGATCTCGCTGTAGTATCAATACGAAATTGGAGAAAACCTTGTAGCTGAATAATTAATAAAATATACTTTAAACAAATTTTCTTTTTCTTTTCGACGAAAAAATGATGACAAAATTTTGAACACAGTAGAAAGAATACCAATTGTCAAGAAACATTGCATTCAAACAATTATTTATTCCAACCATTTTTTTCTCTGATTTCTTGCATACAAATTTTCCGTATAAATATGTATGTATATTTCCGTATATATGTCAATTTTTTATCTTTTTGGAGGTCTTTTCAATTTTTTTCAACATTTTGATTAAAGTTCTGTAGGTGATAGCTCATGTATAATATGCACCCTTGTTTTCAAAAAAACAACTTTAGAACGTACTTGAGGTTGACGGTTTTCTGCTGGTAAAAATACATTGGAAAAATGTCGATAAGTCTTACACTTATGAGTTTCCGAACGCATGCCGTTTTTCAATTTATTTATACGGGATTTATTCATTTATTTATTTTTTGAAAACAGGGGTTCATTGAAAATAAATGAACGCTCAAAAAGCTGAAGAAATTTAATCTGGTTATGGCGTTTCTCCAAAGAAAAACTTTTTCTGGCTCTTTAATATTACGAAAGGGAATTAGGATTCTTAATCCAAATTTTAACTTATTAGGGCTAATAAAATATCGTTGGAGTCGCCAAAAATCGTAGATTTTGAATATAATATTTCTAAATTACTAATACGCCTGTTGGATAGCTACGACAGCGCCACCAATTTGGAACTATTGGTAAGAAATTTGAATTACAATTCAATATTAACGAAAAATCTTATAGTAAGCAATTAATTTCAAACTGAAGATTAACATTTTTTATAAAAATGAATTGATATTCACTGCTTTCTTTCATGAAAATTGCCCAAATAACTTCGTTATACCCAATAGTTCGCGTGTCAGATGGCGCTGTTTTCAAAGTCAAAGAAGTATCCTACAGGCGTATTGCATAATTAAGAAAATTCATATCTCGTATGTTATGCATCGTCACGTACAAAGGACAGGGTGAATTTATTTCAATATTATCCTGGAAAAAGTAGGAGGAGCACCCAGTAGTCGGATAGGTATTGCATTTTGACCACTGGCGCAGTTCAGTCAGCGAAGGAAGAGGGCCATCTGGCTAGCAGGTAAAACTCTGACTACTGGCGCAGTTCGTGTGCACCGGTCTACCTGCAGACCTTTTATTTGGGTCCATTCGTATCTTGCGAGGTCAACCTGCCGCGTAACCTACAGTAAAATGATAAGTTTTTCCTAATTTTTCGAATGCCTGTATTTCTTGTAAATCTTCGACTATTCGAGCATTTATTTTTCAATTTTGCTTTGAGAGTTTTAAAGAATATTCTGTAAAGATTTTATAATTTCTTATAGAAAATTCAACTTGAGAAAGAAGTTTTTTAGTTTTCGAATTCCATGAGCAGAACAATTGCTTTTCGAGGACTGAAAAATTACTCTACAAAAAAATAACAAAATATGTCTCTTCCTGGCTCTTTCCGGACTGAATTTTTTTTCCGCAAAGATTTTTGATTCGAACGGAGGATTTTTCATTTGCACTTTAATTTCACGGAGTTTCAACTTTAACTTCCGCATAATTACGGATTGATTCCGACTTTCTCCTGAGTAAATATTCTTTTCCGGACAGATTTCGAATTTGACCAGACGATTTTTTATTTACACTTTAATTTCACGGAGTTTCAACTTTATCATGTAAATTAATTTTGGATCTATTATGACTCTTTCCGGAATCTATGTTTTAGCAAGTTTTCGTCTTGACAGATTTCGATTTGAAACTCTTTTCGGAATGGAAATTTTTGTTCAGCTGAATTTTGTTTAAGACCGGACTACTTTCCGTTCTGAATTTAACGAAAATTACCTCAGGTTCTGAGTTCCGGGCTGATTTGGGAACAAGTCGGATTCTTTCCAGAATGAAAGTTTTCCTCCGTATAAATTTCTATTAACATATGACTACTTTTCATTTTTACTTTAACGAAAATTATTTCAGGTTTTGAGTTTCGGACTAATTTCAGATCAAGTTGTACCCTTTCCAGAGTCGAATTTTTTTGTTCGGACAGATTCCGGATATAACCAGACAAATTTTTAACTGTTTCGAAGAAAAATCGTTAATCGCATTGATTTCGGGTAAGTTCGGACCAACTTCAGAATCTGAAATTTTCAGCATGGCCGGTCATTCTAGAGTTCGGGGTGCTGGAAATAATAAATAATTTCGATAGAAACACCATGACGGACCGGCGAGATGCTAAAACTTTTGAGTGGACGGATCGACTCAAAGATGACTTGCTAGATTGCTATACGAAGCTAGTACCGAGGGGCTATTCACTGGGAAATCAAGGGTACTAATCTCTTTTATCTTTATTGAAATATTCGAAATCAGTATGAACTCGATGAAGTCAGCGACTACGACTTTTAATATGAGCAGAATCTTCTAATATTATTTAAGCTTGGAGATCATTGGAGATCACCGGGAAATCATATGAAATCATTTTGTCCTAACTGAATTCAAGATTGAACTCAGTGGAACACTGAATTCACTGAGTTCCAAATCAGCGAAATCAGTTGAACTCTACGTACTGCTGGAAGAGGTGACTGTGTCAAAACTATAGCACGGACACTACGTATAGCGTTTGCATGCGCCGAGAGAGTGCGTATTGGTCTCGTTGTTTACCGTGAAAGCTCGTTGAAGGCGGTTGAAGGGTGGGTTGTGTATTCTAATTTATTTGGCTTAAATTTGATCAAATTAATTAAAAATCAATATTTTCATGTAAAATTTATTGTGGAATTTAAATTTTAGGGCCTCAAGCACTTCTAAAACCGCATTCATCGTTCATTTTGATATTTTTACGAATTTTTCTAAAATTGCTTGTTTCCAGTTTCGTCCATATATTTCTTTTACTGTTAATAACAAGACTCTGAAACAAGTTTTCAAAACTAACAGACTTCTGCGTAATTTCGGAAATCATTTATTTGAGAATTTAGAAAAAAAAGATGTTTGTCATTTCTATAGTACAAATATAAACTTTCTAAATTGGCTATAGATTATAATTATTTTTTTGAGGAGAAAAAAAGTTTCCAAAATGAATAAGGGTTAAAAAACATTATGAAGCCAATTATTGCTTTTTAAATTTATTAGTGGGCTGTCTATTAGAGAAATTGAAGAATAAATAAATTTCTTTAACAATTTGTTTTAAATCTTATTCATTTTAGAAAACTTTGATCTCGTCAGAACAAATATTGATACTTATCAAAAGTAAAATAAGTTGATATTTTTACTGTACACGCGTGGTTTACTTCTTATTATAAAGGAAGTATATCATTATAAAGAAATTGAATTTTGAAAATTTTCGTGATAAACATAACAAAGAATAATCAAGGTATTATTGAAGGTTATTAGGAACTCAAAATTGCGAACCCTCACCAAATTCTACAAAAAACGATCAGATAATACTTATATTGCTATATAACTTGCTATATAGGATAGGTTGGAAAGCAGCTTGAGCTGAACCTCTGCCTTTTATGTTCCTATTGTTCATCTGTTTTTGTGTATTAAATTTGTTTGTAGACTGGGTTCATAATAAAGATCTATTATTATTATTATTATTATTATATCAATGTGTTGTTTAAATGTGAAAATCATTTGATCTGCTTAAATATTGCTAAATATGTATAACTATCAAAATATAATATGATATATATTATATATTATTAATACATTTCATTCGGTAACAATTTCATCCACGTAGTTTGTTGAAAAACTCAACAATAAATTTTATGGAAATTCTTTTCTGTCTTCAATGAAAAATATTTCTTGGTTGAGAATTCAACTCTTTGGTTGAAAATTGAAGTATTTACTTTTTAATTTAACTACTTGATAAATAGCTGTGAATTCGATCTCGAGTATTTCCACTTTGTTTGCATTTATAATTATATGGTGCTCATTTCACGAGCACTTTGCTTCTCGTTAGCAATTGTATTTGATTCTTCATAGAGGAAGCACATAGTTATTTTTTCAATAATAGACAAACCAAAGTCTTCATTTTGATCAATTTAAAAATAGAAATTAAAAAAAATGGATAACTACAAAATAATATAAAACAAAATTTTTAACACAAAGCCAAATCAGACAAACAAATGTTGTATTCGAAATGATAATTTTTCGGGATGGAAAAGGGGAAGGAAAAGTTCTGTCACACCCTATCCCTTTCTCAGCTTCATGATTTTTTTACAAAAATTGTCAGAATTACTCTATTTGAAAATTTATGATCAAAAAGTATTTTCTATTCATACGTCAACATTAAATTATGTCGATGAAAACAGGTTTTCTGTTTAAAACAGATGACTCAAATATTATAAATGAGCATAACTTCCTTAATCTTCAATAAAGTGTACTAATATTATAGATCAATCGATTTTCCTCGAATCAAGGAATCTTTTCCGTTTTGACATCAATTTTGAATTATGTTAGAGAAAAAAGTTCTAATATAACAAACCGTGTTTTCAAATATTACACATTACCATAGCTGCCTTAAATAAAATTCATTAATATTATAAGTCAATCGGTTCGAATCGAATCAACACAACTTCTCCTTTCCTGCTTCAACTTTAAATTATGTCAATGAAAAAGGTTTTACTATAAAAAACCGATTTTCAAAATATATCAATTACAATAACTTCCCTACTCTTTAATAAAATGTATTAATATTATAGGTCAATCGATTTTTTCCGAACCAAGGAGTCTTTTATATTCTTGCATCAACTTTGAATTATTATTAATAATAACGTCTTATACATTGAATTAAATGTCCTCAACATTGAATGAATTGAATCATAACTTACAGGACAAAAGTGAATTCAGTGGATGAGAACTGAATTCAACCACCGAGTAATGAATTCAGCGGATGATCACTGAACTCCTCTGAATTCAGCAGGCGAGAAGTGAACTCAACCAGAGATGAGGTGGACTTCGCTGACGTAACGTGAACTCACTACGGGTATAAGCTGAATTCATCAAACCTAGCGTGAACTCAGTATTAATTTTATTTAGCGAGGAAATCATAGGAAATCGATGAGATCGTAGGATAGGTTCTGAAATCGTACTGTCTGATTTCCGAGTGAATAGCCCCTCGGCTAGCACCCTCCTGTGCAGAAATCGCCAAGTTTCTTCCCGGTTCCAGACTTGGGCCAGGCTGGGGGCCCCTAGCCTGTATCTAGCTCGAATTTTGCAATGGCTCGAGCTTGGGCCCTGCTAGTGTCAAAGTTCCAAAAATTGACGACAGATGGCGTAGTACTATTCTCTTTGTTTCCTTATTACTTGCGAGTGTTGAGTGTAAATCTTTACAAAGTGGCAAATTTGGTATAAATAAAAATTCGTAAAGTATCTTAAGCAGTAATTTGAGTGATAGTTTGAGCCAAACTGAACTTATAAATTTTGTGTGAGTGATTGAGAATAGTAGTGATGCTGCTGATTGATGATGGTCGATGAACAAAATACAAATCATCATTGAAGTTAAATTGATAAAAATGCCTCAAATAAAAAGCACTCTAAAAGACCAGAGGCATCGAGCACTCGTCAGTATCCCATATTCACGCGGTGAAAGTGCAAGTTCTTATATTAATTCTAAATAATATGTTTACATTAAGATTACACGTAACTTCTAACCTCAAATTGAGAAAACTTTTTCGTCGAATTATCAAGTGTAAAAATGTTGTTAATTTATGTAATTATGTTTAAGACTTAGATTTATAAAACAAATATGGCGGACGTAAATTAAAAAATTATAGTATATAGATGATGATGACGCAGAAAGGTGGTAGAAATTTAGGACGCGCAAATCGAATGAGTGACTTCTTGAATTGACGTTTTGATTTTTTTTCGGTTTTTAAATATTACATATTCATTTGTTAACTTTAAATTTGAATAAAAAAATTTCTCCTTAATTTCGACTTTTAATTTAAAAATTAAAAATGGCTAGGAATCGATATAAACTAGGGCCAAGCCTGGGCCAAGCTGGGCGATCGAGCCTGGCCCTGGCCAGATTTGGCGTTTCATTCAAGCTTGGCCCAGGCTAGATCGCCAGGCCAGGGCCTAGTTTTGCCAAGCCTGGGCCCTGTTTGGGCCATGACCAAATTTCTACACGGGCTGTTTGCAAAGGTTACTTAGCGTGCCTGCATACATTGTGGCGTCAAAAACACCCAAAGATTTCGCGCTTATCACAACAGGCGTTGCGAAACCGTGCCAAGAACTTCTTGCGAATAGGAAACATATGCGGAGATATTTCTCAAACACTGCAAGAATAAGCCGCAGACGAAGAAGATGAAGCGATATTAAGACCAATCGCGGAAAGCATGCGTCTCCTAAGAAAGGATGGCGATTTCAGGACAAGAAGGAACGTTAACATTCAGATTCATCCCAACCCCCAAGATCTGGCTGTAATAGATGCCACTCTTCGTAAGAATCTTTCGGGGGAGTTCTTTCTGGACCATCACTTGTTCAGTTTATGGTTCAGCGAGCGCTTTGACCAATTTAAATCAAAGGGTAGAAGTGATGAAGGATCAAAAGATCAAACGGCACTTGGGGAGCGTCCACATTTTACATGATGCTATTTTTAGTGATTTTTGTCCAATCCCTTTCTCTTGTGACAAACTGTGACATTTCGGTGAATGCCCCCCCCCCCTCCTTGGAAGTTGCTGCATTCTATAATCAGAATCTGTCGGTTGCCTGGATTGATAACTGGAAAGCTTTGGATTTGAACTCACGTAGACTTATTATCCTTCTTTTGAAACCTTGAAGGTTCGTCCACGCATAGTGAGATGCTTAGAGAGATGGATGCCTCTTTTGAAAACCAGATTGACTGTCTCATCTTTCAAGGCGAAAAAAATGAGCTCTCTCCTCTTTTGTATCACACTTCTGCCACTATCTCACGCACTACGTAATTATCGTGGGTACCTCTGTGGCAAGACTAAATATCGCGATCATAAGGTCACGCATGTATTTTATATGGATGATCTGAAGATCTATGCTTCTGGAGCACAACAGCTTCAACATCCTCTGGTGATTGTCATCAGTTACAAACGAGACGAGGAATTTGAATAGGACAAATGTGTCCAGATACATTCAAAGCGAGGACGACGTGCTGGCGTTCTTGAGGACTCTGAGCTAGTGGATATCAGTGCTATTAGGCACCTTGGCACTGGAGGGACCTACCTATTGACTGTGTGCAATTCTCAAATAAAATTTTAGAAATGACTGTCTGCGCGCGAGGCGGCGACTGCAGACCTAACGGTAATGTGCTTTGAATGGGTGGAGATAAACTACGGGTCAACAAAGTTAAATTCTATTAATTGTGTGTTTATAGTGGACTTATGAAACTGATATAAGTTTTTGCTGACTTGTATAATTTGGAGCAGAGTAAATAATTAAAAAGTAGGTTTTGAATAAAGCAATACTTGCATTCGCGTAGGTACTTGCTTGTCAGTCTTGTTTTGATACTCACACGTAACCTTATTTCTTCAATTTGTTGGCCAACCCAAATAAAATTGTTTCTTATGCAGCCATTTTTTCATAAAACTTATTACTGTACATTTCTTTGTGTTTTATTATCAATTTTTTGTTCGTTTTATACCCTGAATTTGTACTTGGGGACAAGTGACTGACTAGGACTATTGCTTACATACGTTTTTCGCATTCATGAACAGGGCAACTACAATTTTGAAACTAAATTTATTTCAAACACTTGGGTATGGGAACTTCATCATATAGTATTTATAAACAAAATGTATCCAGTAACATAAATGGGTAGTACGACTGTGACTTGAATCTTGTACAACGCTTATAGATTAAATC
This sequence comes from Andricus quercusramuli, assembly GCA_932178445.1. Taxonomy (NCBI): domain Eukaryota; kingdom Metazoa; phylum Arthropoda; class Insecta; order Hymenoptera; family Cynipidae; genus Andricus; species Andricus quercusramuli. Next base: position 281,531 of record CAKNXH010000216.1, on the reverse strand, counting down.
GTATATATCATATTAGTGACATTCATTTTGCTTCACAAAAATCATTGCAAATAGAATTGTGCAAACTTAATTCATACTCACTTCCAATTTTGTGTACGTTAAACATGACAGGAGGCTTGTACATTTCTCTTTTTCGCAGTTTCGAGGTTAAATGGGCTTTCAATAGTTACCAACACAACGACCAACGTAGTTCATAATTTATAAGAATTTAAGAATGCCTACATTTATGAAACTGAAATGTTTTTATTATATTTCGAATTCATTACGTGCGTCTTTTACAGATACAGTTTCAGTTTTCATTCATCAGATTATAAAAAAAACTCAAAAATTTGTCCAGAAGGCGTGTGACTTATTTTCTAGACGTGCCTGAGAGCCGCATTCAGGATCTAACATCAGTGGCTCTGATTTATTCGTTTGAGGTGGATTCAGGGACGATGCTTGAGCTCACGGTCCTGGACATCGCTACGCGTGAGATCATGCATATGCAGAAGAACTTGGATATTAACTCGTCCGCTTCGCGCTTATACATCCCAAGACGTGAAGGTAAGCGCGGATTTCTAAGTCTCCAGTGTCATTATAACCGAATTATTCTAAATACAGCCCACATCGTCGCAAACGGAAGAGATTGTTTCCTAAAAGTGTTAAGGAATCACGAGACGATTGGAGACTCTCGTTCTGGATCTTAAAATCAGAAGTGAGGAAAGTGCATCTGAATTTCTCACTTCTAAATGTGTGGGTAAAGAAAGCAGATGTTAACCACTCTCTTGAACAGAACAGAACTGTACAAGATCGGAACTTGTCGATGGAGCTAATGTTTGTTTTTCTCAAATGATCCAGACTTAATTTAGACACACTGAATTTCATTATCGCGTGCCAGGACGGTGTAATTTCCACCTTAGAATACCGCAGGCTCATTTTACGTCAAGAAGTTTCCAGCAATAGGTGACGAGCATCTCATGCACATTCTGAGTACCTAGGACACATTCTATCCGGGTGTCGCACTCACGCGAGAAGGACGTACGTTCACCCACAACTCGGCCAAAAAGTGCTTTACTACAATCTTTTTCACTTCAATTTTTCCCCATCTATTCCTATTCCTACCTGCATATTACAATTCCACTTTCCATCTTTTCAATATTCTTATAATATAATAAAAAAGGTCTCACTACCCAGTTTTCAAATCAAACACCTTTCTAAAGGTATCTTAATTATTGTATTTTATTTTCTTCCAATGTAATCGATTTAAGATCATTTTCTATATCTTTTTCCAAATAAAAGATTGAATTGGAATCCTTTCAAGTTATAATAATTGTTATAATTTTGAAGTCCTTTCATAATTATAATAATTGATAAATATATTAATTCTTATAATTATCCAATGATTTCAAGAAAGTATTCCATATGAATCGAAAACAAATATATATACATACCTGAGATTTCCGATTGGTGGTTGTCCATAAGGTATTCCAAGGAATGCCGAATATATTCTTCCATTTCTGGATTCCTGAATTGTTCCATTCAATATGCCTTGAGAAGTTTCCACTAAAGGTTCTGTATTTACAAAAAAAATGGTGCACAGGAGGTGTAACGCCAATAAATAAAACTGACAATTAGTTCTCCCAGGCTTCATCTTCATTTCTGTTACAATAAGGCTGAAGAAATTCTGCGTTTATATACTTGAATGAGGAATCTCTTATCTCACACATGTGACACAAAAATTTAAGAAAACCTTGAAGAATTTTATTTTACTGTGACTTCATCATCAGGGTCTGATCCCCCCTTCCTCTCCCCAAAAATTTTCAATTATAAACATAATATACCAATTCTTTCTTGAGTGTACGCGAGTGTGCCAGCTGCAAATCCCCCTCTCCGAAAATGTTGTTTGGCTATGGCCGTGTAATCTTTTGAATAATTTAAACTTTAGGCACCAGATGTATGTTTGCTGATCCAAACAAAGGAAACTGCTTTTGTTATTTTCAATGAGTTTGCAGAATTTTAAATATATCAGATGTCTGGTTGTAACGTATCTTTGAGGAAATACATTTGCTCTCAAGGGCCGTTTGAGGAATAACGTAATGAACTTCAGGGGTGGGGGTGGTCTAGAAATTGTTTACACAATTACGAAAAACTGCAAGAAAATGGACTAAGCCATACTTGAACGGTCCTTTTAATCATCGCGCTACTTTACCAAGATTAGGAAAGTAGCGTGTTTAACATTATTATATATCGTATTTCCATCAGATCTATGTAGTATAGGATTACCATCCAAACAATTATCAACTATTATATTAATAGATTTAATGTTTTCACGGTGATTCATTATAATAAATTTAAATGAGCTTTTTCGGGTTTCAATCCTGTGCAAAGCTACGAATCTTGCCCACGTTTCGTAGTTTTGCACACGATTGAAACCCGAAAAATCTCCTTTAAATTTAACTATTATATTATTGGAAAACTTTGCCCCAGTCTTAGAGCTATATTTGGCTAGTTAGTCTCACAAGAAATTCCGTGATACTAGACAGTACCTCTATTACTTGCCAAAAAATCATCTTGAGAAAATGGAGTAAAACAAAATTGTTTATATATTTTTTTTGGAATTGATTTGTATTATACTAACATCTTAGAAAATTCAATTGCGTAATCGAATCTGATTATTATATATAAAAATATGCCATGCTTTTTTTTCAGGAAATTTCAGTAGAATTTCGATTAAATTCCAAACATTATATTGTATCATCAAATATTCTATGACATTTTTTAGTTGGAAAAGTGTTTGGGACAAGATAAAGAAACAATAAAAGCAGGTTCTTCCCAATGATTTTAAAAGTCATAAAGGTATTACTTTGTTGATTATAGTAACGGAATTGTAAGTGATAACATTTTAACATTATTTTTCACTTATCTTATGTTCGCTCAAATGAATATACATTGTAAAACCATGTCATGTATGTGAAACTATAAACAAGGTGGATTAAAATCTACGAAGTAATAATATATATAAAACATATAATAATAAACTACGTAATAATTAAATATTTTCAAAAACACATTGAAATGAAATTAATTTATGACATATTTTATTATTTGTGTTACCTGAAGGAAAGTCATTAACCCCTTCGTTGGCATTGACGCAAAATGCGTCAACATTTTCCGTGCCCTGTGTAGCATTGACACAAAATGCGTAAATCTTCTTTTTTCCTATTAAACTTCCTCCGATTTTGGATTCAAATCATACTCGGGGGGTTTTGGAATCTCTGAATCCGAATCTGAAGTCAAAATTAGAAAATTCAAAATGGCGGATCCAATATGGCGGACGAAAATACAAAAAACGGCTCGGTTTTGATAAATCTTGGCACTTAAGGGTTTTTCGGGTCGCTGAATCCGAATCTGTAGTCAAAATTCGGAAATTCAAAATGGCGGATCCAATATGGCAAACTAACCCATAGAAAGTAGATCCTACTGTTGGCTTCGTCGAATTTACTAAACGGTGTAGTAGATCCTACTGTTGGCTTTGTAGAATTTACTAAATGGTGTAGTAGATCCTACTACGAAGCCAACAGTAGGATCTACTTTCTATGATTTAGTCTGTCCATATTTAGTATCGTATAGTAGCATATACTCTTCCAATTCTCTCCAGTTCTCTCCAGTAGTAGATCCCACTACTCCGTTTAGTAAATTCTACGAAACCAATAGTAGGATCTACTTTGTATGGTTTAGTCTGTCCATTTTGAATTTTCCAATTTTTAATTCAGATTCGTAATTAGCGACCTAAATAACATATATGTACCAAGATTGATCCAAATCGAGCCTTTTCTTGTATTTTCGTCCGCCATAGTGGATCCGCTACTTTAGGCACTTTTTGTCGAATTCTCTCTGCCAACGAAGGGGTTATACTGTTTAGTTTAGATATGGTATAATACCAAATTGTTGACTAAGATTAATGTAATTGATAAATATACGTACTGTCTAGAGTCGCGGCATTTTCCGGCTGTGGCTAATCATACGAAAATTCCCTAACCTACCTTATTTCGCCCTCAAGAATTATTAGGGAACACAAGATGTTTTCTACACCCTGACCCCTTTTATAAACTTAAATTTTTTTCCAATTTCGTTTTTCATCTTTTCCATATTTTTGACATGCAAAATAAAAAGAAATTTACGGTTAATATTAATAATATTATTAAAATGTAATAATAATAAGTGTACTGGTACGGGGATTTCCGGTATACTAATAAAAAAAATCTGCTTGCGGCGTGGGCACATTCTCAACGCACGCGGCTCGCTTCGCTCGCAAGTTTGAGCGCGCCTCGGGCGCGCGACTGTTGGTTCTCGGGCTTCGCGCTCGATAATGTATTTACCAAGCACTACGCGTTCGGTATTTGTATTTCCCCACGATTTGTGCAGAGACCTTCTAAAATTGAAGGTCAAAGCATCGACAACTGTAATTTGGTGATTGTGAATTCTCTTTTTTTAACCCTCAAGAACTCGCGCTGCGGCGAACGGCCGCGGCACGCTTTTTTTTATTCCGAGACCTATATCTCGAAAACTATAAAAGCTACAAAAGCGTGGTTCCCTCCGTTCAATTCAGTGATAAATTTCCATCGGATAACCATTAGCATAAACACAAAATATGTACTCATACTCAATAAAAAAAATACGAGTATGCATGCAAATCTTATCAACTGAAGGATTCAGGGAAATAACAAGAGACTGCTAAAGTTTTGGAGCAGAATAATGAACTTTATGATAATGAATATGAAAATAATGAATCTTTATAATGATTTACATAAAAATAATCTTTTGCCATCAGTATTCAACAAAATACATCTTCACTTTTGACAAAAAAAATCAACTATATTAGGTAGGTACTACTATCGGCGCAAAAATTATAGGCATCTGCCTTTGAAGCTTAACAGCTCAAACACAAGAAATGCTAGAATAATAAGTAAATAGTAATTTGAAAGCTGCGAGTGTTCCATGTAATTGAGCCCGAAGACGTTAATGTAAACAATTTTTTGTGCTTTGCAAACTGAAAAATGTGAAAAAAAGTAAGGAATTTTGGGCACATTTAAGAAGAGTCAACTTTGGAGCATTATTTCTTATACAAGGGGTAATGGGAAAAATTTGCAAAAATTCATGAATATGAGGAAAACCTTTGTGAACAAATCGCAGTTGAAAAATTTGAGAAATAATAAAAATTGTTGTTAAGAATTGCAAAAATGTACAACTATACTATCTCCGGTTCTAATAAAGATATGAAAGCGATTCAAACTGCAAACTGTAACGGATAGGCTCTGTAATTATTTACAATCTCCCGGAAGCATGTGACTTTTGTATTTTTGGTGGAAATCGCGATATTTGTAGACATTTTTTTTGTTGAAAGACAAGTGTCAGAAGGCAGCGGGGATCCTTTTTTTTGCTTCCGACCGCTCGTGCCTTTTTTCGACTCGTGCTTCTGAACTCATGCCCAGACATTTGACGCCTCCTCCAACCAGTGCCGTATCTCTTTCATTCGTGACATAAAATTGTGTATATAGTACATGGAAGTGGTCGTTAGGCTTGTAGATAAAATAATTGTAGGCTACGATCGAGGTCAAAACATTTTCGACGAAGAATGTAATGGTTGATATTTCAACTAACAATTATTTTTCAGTGAAGAGAGAAGAGCATCTTAACCATATTGTAAAATTTTGAAACCAAAAGACAATTTCTTTGAAAATGGTTCGAATCATCAAGCAAAACGTAATAAAAAGATGAGTTTCGCTAGAAAAGAGACTAATTTTCCACATAAAAATTTTAATTTATAGAAAGATTTCAACAAAAAAAATTGAATTCAATCAGAATAATAAACATTTTAAGCAAAAAACCTGAAATCTCAACCAAAAATGTAGTAGGAGATTGTTTTCACCAAAAATTAGAATAAACCTAGAACCGATTTTCCAATTTGCAGAAAATAATGTGTACGAAGTTACGCGTATTAAAATGTTGTGCTTTGTTTCTGAAATGAAACCCAAATTTTTTCTCCTCATCTATATATTTATCGCACGGAGAGGAGTTAACCGCGACCGTTCCTGCCAAGTCCGCTGCCGTCGCGCAGAACTTGCGAGTGGGAGGGAGGCGGAAGCTGTTGCTGCGCTCGCATGAACCATTGCTGGCGAAGCTCAACCGTTCTGGAGCGTGACCGTAATACCCAGCGTAGCTATAGTTACTCCACTCGCAGTGATAGGTAAGGTTTACTCCGCAAGCATTACTGCGCGCACCGTTTTTTTCGATGTGGGTAAACCTGGAACTACCACTTTGCCCAGAAAACGTAAGACCTTTGCCATAATTAAGGGCTGATTGAAGGCTTATTTGATAGCTAAAAGCCAGATTTTGGGCTCTGCCACTTACACGCTTAACTCACAAACTAACAAACAATGACTCGAAAATATAATAAATTTCAACGTTTGTGACAGCGAGACAAAAACATTCGAGTACGCGCGAAGATGATCAACTGATATCGTTAGACTTCAGACCGTCCAATCCCATTATGGTGGTAACCGCAACGGCTCGGGAATCTGGCAGTAACTGTTACTGCGACGGACGCAACAGTCGCTGCAGTATCTTTTACGGTGGCGCGCAGTGACTGTCACGGTGTAGGAGTAATATTTCCGGCATCAACCGTCACCGTCGCTGCTCAGCCACAACATGATTTTTCTGCAGAACTCTTGCGGTCGGCGCAGCAACGGTGACGGTGAAAAATGCACCCGCTCTGGTTTACTTCTCTCCGTGCGCTTTCTTTCTGATTCTGATATATTTTACTGTTGGAGGAGGTGTCAAATGTCTGGGCAAGAGTTCAGAAGCACGAGTCGAAAAAAGGCACGAGCGGTCGGAAGCGAAAAAAAAGGATCCCCTCTGCTTTCTGACACTTGTCTTCCAACAAAAAAAATCTTTACAAATATCGCGATTTCCACCAAAAATACAACAATCACATGTTTCCGGGAGATTGTAAATAATTACGGAGCCTATCCCTTACAGTTTGCAGTTTGAATCGCTTTCATATCTTTATTAGAACCGGAGATAGTATAGTTGTACATTTTTGCAATTTTTAACAACACTTTTCACAAAGGCTTTCCTCATATTCATGAATTTTTGCAAATTTTTCCCATTACCCCTTGTATAAGAAATAATGCTCTAAAGTTGACTCTTCTTAAATGTGCCCAAAATTCCTTACTTTTTTTCACATTTTTCAGTCTGCAAAGCACAAAAAATTGTTTACATTAACGACTTCGGGCTCAATTACGTGGAACACTTGCAGCTTTCAAATGACTATTTACTTATTATTCCAGCATTTTTTGTGGCTGAGCTGTTAAGCTTCAAAGGCAGATGCCTATAATTTTTGCGCCGATAGTAGACTTTTGCTGCGGCACATTTACACTTCAATTGCTCACTGTTCGGATGACTTGAAAATACAGGGGGCGCGTGGGGCAGTTCCATTCGAAATGAAGAGTTTATGCCACTTTGAAAAAAAGTGCGGTCCTTTTGCCGCGTACGCGAGTATTTGAGGCTAAAAGCTTGTATCGTTTTTTCTTAATTTAACTTTTTTATTTTGGATGCTATTTTTTACAATTAGAACAAAAACTACGCGTCCTATAAAAAAATTATTAATGACTTTGTAGTTCTTTTTTGGATGAGCAACTTTTTTTAGTTTTTTTTTTTCATAGCTCGTGTCGTTTGTCCAAAATTTTAATTGTTTTATTTCTAATTTAATTTTTTAAGAATAAAACGAAAACTACGCATCCTATCAAAAAAATAATTGATAAAAAATTTGTAGCTCATTTTAACAATTTTAACAATTTTTGTGTCATTATTTCTTTTCGTTACTTGTGTCGTTTGTCCAAAAATTGAATTTTTTAATTTTTAATTTTGTTTTTTGCGAGTAAAAAAAAACTGCGTGTCCTATAAAAAGTGATCTGAAACAAATTTGTAGGTATTTCTTAGGTGCACAATTTTTGTCGATTCATCTTTTTTCTTATCTTGCATAGTCTGACCGAAAAATTGAATTTTGGATTTTTCATTATTTTTCGTGCGATCGAAAGTTTCTAAGTCTTAAAAAATGGTCTCGAAAATTTGGAAAATGCTCGAACTTTTTGAATTTTCATCAAAAATAGCTGGTTAAGATACACGATCTTCATTTTTGGTCCCTACAACTGTGTGCCAAAGCACATTCCAATCCAGATAGTATTTAAAAAGTTATTCGGTACACAGATGATAACGACAACGACGAAAACGACAGACAGACAGGCACTATTGTAAAACCGGTTTTTTGGATTCAGGGAGTCTCGAAACGTGGCGATTTCAAGAAATCCGCGACAGTCATTTTTCACATAAAAAAATGTTTTTAAAATCGTGAATTTATCTACTGAACTCTAGTGTACGAGACAAAATTCTCCATAACAAAATTCGCATCACTGTAACTCCATTCTGATAGGTGGAATTTAAAGTGATAATAATAATTAAAATGCATGTAATTAAAATGTAATTAAAACATGTACAATGACATCATTCTACTTTAAAAAGTAAACTAAATATGTACAAAAACTTAACGTATTCATGTTTATCATTATTATTATTATAACCTCATACTGGTAATTTCAATACAAATAAGTGACGATCGCTTCAATTACATATGTAATGGTAGGTATTCACTTGTCCGAAATTTCATTTTCCCTAAAACTCATTTTGCCGAAAAAATCACTAGATTACTAGCCGCCTTCGAAACAATTGATAGATGGGCTTCTGCTTGCCAATTTTAATTGGCAAGTGAATACCTACCATATGTAATGTTCTGTTTTTAAATAAGCAAAGGGGGATTAGTTCAACATCAACCGCGATGTTTTTTCTTGTGTTTCATTTTAATAGAGGAATCAAAATCAAAATCATTTTCTATTTATCTCATTCAATCAATTTCTATGCGTCTTTCTTTTCTTGAAGAATCCTATTCACTTCTATTATATTCTATTCCAACTGTACTTTTCGTCTAGTTGTATCATTCAAGCTGTCTATTATTACGGATTTCTCCGTTCGACTATAACCCCTTTCCCAGCTTGTTCAGGGCTGAAGTTACGGAAAGTTCGGTAATACTAGCCCTAGCGCTATACTTGACCGGTTAGTTTCACGGAAAATTCCGCAATACTAGTCAGTATTACTATCGACACAAAAATGATAGGCATCTGCCATTGAAGCTTAACATCTCCACCAAAAAAATGCTAGGGTAATAAGCAAATAGTCATTTGGAGGGTGAATGTGTTCCACGTGAATGAGCTTGAAGACGTCAATGTAAAAAATTTGTGTGCTTTGCAGACTGAAAAATGTGAAAAAAGTAAGGAATTTCGGGCACATTTAAGAAGAGTCCAGTTTAGAGCATTATCTCTTATACAAAAGGCAATGGGAAAAATTTGAAAAAATTCATGAATATGAGCAAAATATTTGTGAACAAATTGCAGTCGACAAATTTCAGAAATGATGAAAATTGTTGCTTAAAATTACAAAAATGTACAACTATACTATCTTCAGTTCGAATGAAGATATTAAAGCGATTCAAACGATAGGCTCTGTAATTATTTACAATCTCCTGGAAGGATGTATTATTTTATTTTTGATCGAAATCGCGATATTTTCGGACATTTTTTGTTTTATGGGAAGTAAGTTTCAGGAACCAGCAGGGAGCATTTTTTGCTGCTGATCAGAAGAGGCATCAGTGCACAGAAAAAACTAAGAGTAATCTTTACCCTGAATATTGAGTAAAGATTACCTGCAACAAAAATTATCCCATGTGTTTAAACTTTCCCGGACGTCTCGGTATTTTTCTGTTTTTACCCACGCTTGTAAGGAACTTTCGACAGCTCTAATGATTCGGCAATTCAGCCTTTATAAAGCCGCACTTATCTGATTTGCCTGTTACACCAACCATCAGCTAACTTTACTTCAGCGATCAAAGCTAGTGGCTTCCAATTTTCAAGATGGTGGTGACAACTATTATCGAGGGTTATATTTGTGTTTTTCCAAACGTACACGTAAAAATACGAAGTTACCTGCAACACCGTTTACCCTACGTTTTTTCTGTGTTCTGGGCTAGAGTTCAGAAGCACGGGTCGAAGTAAGGCACCAGCGGTCGGCAGGAAAAAAAAGGCAACCCCGCTGCTTTCGGACACTTGCTTTCCAACAAAAAAATGTCTAAAAATATCGCGATTTCCACTAAAAATAAAACAATCACATCCTTCCGGGAGATTGTAAATAATTACAGAGCCTATCTGTTACAGTTTGGAGTTTGAATCGATTTAATATCTTCATTAGAACTGGAGACAGTATAGTTGAATCGGTGAATGTTAAAGGGGCAGTAGTCCAAGAAAGCTGACTTTTGGAAAAACGAAAAAAAAACTGTACCGTTCCGAATATATTAGCAAATTGCCAATATTTTCGGTCTATATAGCATGAGTCCTTATAGTAACGGTCCTCATAGCATGAAACGATGCGGCTGCCCATATAGAACCTGAAAATGCGAAAAAACGAAAATCGATAAAAATGGACAACTGCCCCTTTAACATTCACCGATTTAGTTGTACATTTTTGCAATTTTGAGCAACAATTTTTATTATTTGTCGAATTTGTGAACTGAAATTTATTTCCAAATGTTTTCCTTATATTCATGAATTTTTTCAAAATTTTCCCATTGCCTTTTGTATAAGAAATAATGCCGTAAACTTGATTCTTTTTACATGTGCCCGAAATTTCTTTCTTTTTTTGCATTTTTCAGTCTGCAAAGCACAACATTTTTTTTTATATCAACGTCTTCAAGCTCATTTACGTAAAACAGTTTCAGCTTTCAAATGACTATTTACTTATTCCTCTAGCATTTTTTTTCGGCTGAGTTGCGCCGATAGTAGTTTGTGTTATATTTCAGGATTCTATATAACACAAAAAGGTTTAACCAAAATAAAAGAATAGAATATTGATGAAAAGAGGAATCGGTTAGAAAGTAATATAATATAAAACAATCGACCTTTTTAAAAAAGAAATAGAATAAACAATAATAAAATGTAAAAACGGATAGAAAGGGGGATATAAACGAACGATAGAAACGGGAATAAGATAGAAGAGATGGAAGAGGATATAAATGTATTTATGCTTGGATTAAGAACACAGGCACACAAAATAGTGTGCAGAGCAAAAAATGCGACCCATATAACATTGTAGCATTGGTCCAACATAGTCAAAATTTGCATTGATTGGAATTTTCTGCTCACCATGTTTTTTTATTCGAGTTTGAATTTTGAGTTTAGGTCAAAGTATCCCAAGTAGGCCACCATAAATCGAAAGCCGTTTTTTTTTGCTGAAAATGAACTGTTATATGTATAGCCCTCGTGTTTGAAAAGATTTCCTCAGATTTTGGTCGCAAGCAAATTTTGTTTGCAATAGTTATTAACAATGGAAATTTAATGTTACAACATGATCAACATTTTTCTCGTGAACGGCTGAACGAATTTTGAGGATTCTTACGTTAAAATTTTTGTTTAAAGACGTATATTGCATAAATCTTTCTTTACAATATAAGAATATTGAATTTGTTATAACAATATCAATTCTTTATAAACAAATTTAAATTTTTTGTGTGAAAATTTTTGTTTCAAAAAGTACATTCCAGAAATATTTCTTCCGAATATAAACACTGAATTTGTAAAAAAATATCAATTCTTTATAAAGAAATTGAACTTAACTCAAAAGGATAGTAATTACTATTCTTTTGAATAAACTGACGCACAACTTGCTGTGAGCGTTCACGCGTCGCACTTAATAATGTACATCAAATGAAATAATAGAAACTACATACTTAGTATTTCTTCTCGCACTTCTCTCCTGAAAATAATGTAGAAAAATGTGCTATAGAAAATTTCTTCTAAAAGAGCAAAAGTACAGTTTTTTATAAACAATTGGGAATTTTTAAAACAAATTCAATGTTTTTATATTCAGAAGGAAGATTTCTGGAATTGACGTTTTTAAACAAAAATTTAAACGTATATAAGAATCGTCAAAATCCGTTTATCCTCTTTTCAAATGTAAGGGCAATTAAAAAATTAATTTTGCAGTGAAAAAGACGACTTTAGATTTATAGAGGAATAAAAAAACTGGTAAGCATAAAATTCCAATCAATGCAGCTTTTGACTATGCTAGATCAATAATGCAATGCTATAGTTAGGACTTTCTGGCTCCACACACTTTTTTTGTGTGCTTATTTAATGAGCATCTTCCTCATTGCTTGCTTACTCATTATGAATAATGAGCAAATATATTTGCTTTCTCATGGAAGAAGAATTGATGCTTCTTTCAAATATCTAACTTTAATAATCTAAATATTTGAAAATGAAATGAAAATACCTTTCAAATTTAATTAATTATAAAAGTTTGAAAAACATTCATTTTTATATGAAATCATCCCCTAGCCACCATAAAAATAGAAAAGTAAAAGTAGGTCAATCAATTCTTCTCGAATCAGGGAATCTATTCCATTTCGCATACATTTTGAATTATGTTGAGATAGTTGTTGTGCGAAAAATCAGTTTTCAGGAAAAAAATGTGGCTATGATTTTAAGGATTGAAATAATGTTATCAGTCATGTCTTATGAAAGAAAAAACTTTCGTTTTTATGAAAAAGGTTTTAACATTATGAAAAATACTTATCTTAACAAAAGTTTTTGTGACTGAACTGTTTCTTACTGTCACTTCTTACCAATTAAAAAAAAAAATTGAATAGTAATAATTTAGTCTATTCTATGTGCGGGCGGGGAGCGCTGAAGCTTTGAGCCTATTTTGCTATACCCTTAATTATTTGCTCTCAGTAGTTGACCTTAGATCTCTTGATGAAGCATAGTATGTCAACCACTGATAGCGTTTACACGTGCATAATATATACACGGATGTTTCATCATCTCTACGGCATCTCCTGCACTTTGTCGTGGGGTTATACCCCATCTTGTGCATGTGATAGTTCAGATGGTTGTGCCTGCAAGCATTTAAACTGCTGTCTTTATGTATTCCTTGGGCTAGCCCAGGATTTCCCTGGTTCTGTCCATCCTGTATGTATAGCCCAGGATGTCTTTCACCTATCGTCAACCCTGGGTTTGTTCTTAGTACTCTTGGTGCTTCGTCAGATTCTAGCTTTAGGTGACCACCCCGATGCAGCAAGACGCTAGTCCCAGTACCGGTTCCGGTCCTTTGTATTGACTTGATGCTCCGCCTTTTACCAAATGATCTACCTTTCGGTTGTCCTTGATCCATGTGTGAGCAGGGACATATAGGACAGCCACGATGTTCTTTTTTCCAAGTTGGTTAAATGCCTTTTTGTATTCCCAAACCAGGTCTGATGTTTTGTCTGGTTTATCAACTGCAGTCAATGTCGCTTGGCTGTCCGAGCGAATTGTAGTCGCTCGTAATGAAGAAGAATTGCCTGCCCTACCAGAAGCGTTTCATTCCAATAACGTCTCAGCACAGCGAAGGACGGCCAGGACCTCCGCCTGGAATACGGTGGCATGCGGCCCAAGCGAGATCCATATTTCGCTCCTTCTAACGCTGTCATGGAATCCTGATCCTGAACCGTGAACCAGATTTCCCCTTGAAGGAGTTCCCGCGTGAAAAAAATTTGCATGGCTCATGCATGGCAATAAACTTGG
>CAKNXH010000216.1:174276-257825 GCA_932178445.1 Andricus quercusramuli | reverse complement strand
TCATATATATATATATATATATATATATATATATATATATATATATATATATATATATAAATTTTCAGAATAAAGTGGAAGAAAATAGAATTTTGTTCTACCAGTTGTCATTCTCTGTCATTTGAAGGTCCAATTCTCATCATCATTTCTCTTATTAAGAAAGAGAAAAACAAACGATGGGCTCTGCCCAGTCATTTATTAATTGATAGGCCAAAACCTGCATCAATTGTAACTGCAAAACAAGGATTTTTGACGAAAGTTGATCTTCACCTAGTTATTGTTCTCAGCGCCTCAATCATGTTCCTTAACCCTTACTTGCCACTGTGGGGTGGATTACATCCCAGGCTTTTTTCTTCTTAATTTTAAGTATCTACACGTGGAAGAAATCGCTTTAGATCAATATTTGCCAATAACTCGAGACTGCCAGTACCTATTCAGGGCATTGGCATTGCGCTGCACTAGTTTACGCGTCGGTGGTAAATGTTCAAAAGTTGCGTGGGGTGTCGAACACCCCAGTGTGGCAAGTATGATCGATATTGATTTTTCGGGTTGAATGTTTTTACGAGTATATTTTGATTTCAGAGTGAAGAAAATAGTAATAAAATATGCGATTTGAGCCTTGTGTGAAATGTACACAAGGTTAATTCTCGCACATGTATCGAACGGTATTTTTTGATACGACGGGTGCAAAGCTTGATTTAGCATACGCTAGCGTGTGCCATATCGGGCTTTGCGCAAGGCGTGTCAAAAATTACGATTATACTCTAAATTGATTATTTTTTCTTCAGAATAATGTGTTTTATCATTTTTAGTGAAAGTAATGTAAGATTTTCTTTTTTTTCATAAATAAAATATAATTTTTTGGCAAAAATGCATAACTAATTTTTCCGTAAAATTTCGTCCTCAATTCCTCATAATAAATACCTTTTTTGGACGATCCTGTAAACTCATATTTTTTTTCTTATAGTGACACATCATTAGAAAACTCAGCTGAAATTTTAGCCCTTAATATTAAAAAATATAAAAAATCTGAATTTTGTTCTAAAAATTGTCACTTTTTCATTTTTTTTTTTGCTTCTGCACATTTTTTAGTGTACTTAAATTTAATTTTTGGCTATATAACCTATATGAACTTTTGAAGTACGTTTTTCAGAAGTTCCATACCAATTTTCGAAGAAAAATATACAATAGTTAATTTTTATTACAGTTTTTATGACTGGGGTGGCCGACACCCCAGTGTGGTAAGCGTGTTACTCCGCGGAGGTGTGGCAAGCAAGGGTTAAACTTATAATATATTAAACTTTTTAAATCAAATTACTTAAGCCAGGAATACTGAAAAAATGATAGATTCCGAATATCTTATTCTGAAATCACTGACTGAAAAATTATTCCTTTTTTTTAATTTCACTATTTTTACCTGCTTACCGATAAAAATCCACAACTAAACGTTTTTTAAAGTTTGCTAATTGCAACTCAAATATATGCTGTTTTTCAAAGGGAATAAGACGACACGTATCTTACCAATTTGCCGAAAATATTTGTTCAAAAAAGATATGATTATTCGAATTAAAAAAATTGAAAACGCGGATTATCAAAAAATAATCCTAAGTTGGATGAGTTGGAAAAGGGTCAGCCTTGAAAATTCGGGACGAGACACTTAGTTTTTTCGGTTTTCATCAAATCTCCATGTATCGTGACCCACTGAGCCAGAAAAAACGATTTTTACGAAGGTGTTTGTCTGTCTGAACAAATTTTCATGAAGTCATTGTTTTGATAAGACACATATTTTTCGTTTCAATTGTGCAAAATGCTATTAAAAATAAAAAATTCCATGTTTCGGTAAAACTATGCAAGATATGAGAAAAATGGATAAACGAGAATTTTGTATCCAAAAAATGTCTGAAAATTCGTTGCTAATAACTATTTTTAATAGGACGCGTAGTTTTTGTTTTAATTGTTAAAAATAACATTAAAATTTTTAAAATTGAATTTTCGGAAAACCAAACCAAATTTTAAAAAGTTGAATAGGCAAAAGTTGTTCAACCAAAAGAGATCTACAAATTTTTTAGAAATATTTTTTTGATACAAAGCATTCGTAAAAAATAACATAAAAGAACTGAAATTTTTGGAAAAACAGCACAAGATACGAAAAAATATGAATAGACAAAGGTTGTCTACCAAGGTAAGATCGAAACAAGCGCAACTAATAGAAAAAGTAATCTTGCTCAAAGTTCGTAAGCGTAGTAGCTAGAAAAAGTATTTTCAGAACGAAATCATAAAAATGGCGTGTTTTCACGCCTCCATAGACATACCAAAAAGTACGCGTGTGTTGAGTGATATCTGGCGGTGCGTTGGGTGAGTTACAAAAAAGGGTTCAGTAAGCACGGCGTGACATAGAGTTCAAAAAAGAGCTTTGTTTGTGCGTGCACCCTGTATTTTCGTAATGCTAGAGAGAGACCGTGGTTGACAAAGATAGGAAGAGAATTCATAGCGGATTTGGACCCTGAATTTGAAATCAGTTACCCAAAAAAACCCCTTGTAGCAAATTTTAGTCAAATCCGTTTCCTTTTACAATTTTGGTCCGCCATATTGGATCCGCCATTTTGAATTTTCATATTTTGACCTTGGATTTGTAATCAGCGACCTGAAAACCACCTTGTAGCAAATTTTAGTCAAATCAGTTTCGTTTTACAATTTTAGTCTGCAATATTAACTTCGCCATTTTGGATTTTGTCTTAGAACGATTTACATGTCAGATTCGGATTGGGCATGCAAAAATCTACATAAAAACATGAATAGCACATAAAATGTAAAATCTAAGACTTTTTGGTAATCTATAAACGATTTTTGTTGCCAAAAATTCCATCTTTAACACAGATTTTCAAGGTCACAATTTTTTTGTTTGACTTTCTCTATAATTTTTCTATATTCGGAAAGGTTTTTTCTTTAATTTAAAAGAAAATATATCCCGCTAGGTCATTCCGATCCAAAGTTCTACAATTTTTGAGACAGAATTTCAAAAAAGGTCCACTGTGCGGTGGGCGGATTTTTTCCCTTGATTTTTTGCTAGATTCGTCCTGATGTAAAGAGTATATTTCATGACATTCTACAATCTACCCTGTGCCCGCGTCTTGCAGGGAATTTGTGTTTGTTGAAAAAATTCACATTGCTTACCAAAACGACAAAAGACGTTTTATTTTTTCTCAACAATACAATTTTATGTTGTGATGAGAAACCAAAAAGGAATTAATTCAAAAGTTTTGAAGATGTTTTGGTGGAAAAATACTGAAGTAAGTTAGAAGAAATGAAAAGTATCGATTATTTCAAAAATTCCGATTTTAAAAGGAATAGTTTGAATTAAAAGTTGTTGAAACTGTTAAATTATGTTCCTCATTGTTTTTTATGACGACATACAATTGCATGATTGACACAAATATAATTCACTAAGGATTTGATACATAGTTTCCCAAAAGTCCCGCAAATAACATGAGATAGAAAAAAGTGACATGAGATATTTTTTCTAGAACTTCTACAAAGAAACAATTTTGTTCTTCTGATTTTTGCATATCTTGTATCGTTTTGGCAAAAAGCGTGAATTTTTGTTTTTCAAACAAACACAAATTCTCTCTTCTTTCCAGACGCGTAAATAGGGTAAAATATCATAACATCTTTACCTCAGGACGAATTTAGCAAAAAATCCAGAGAAAAAAACGGCAGAGTTTGAATAAATTGACTTTGAATATTTTCAGAAAAACTGCCGCAATTTTTTACTATTTGACTTTTGTCAAATTTTCCAGTGAATTTCGAGAGAGGACGAACAGTTATATCAGAATAAAAAAGATAAATACCCATAAAAGTTAAAAAAATATCACGCCGTTAACAAAACGAAGTGTTTCGTGGTTCCGAAATTCGAGATGAATATTGAAATATTTTTCAAAAGCTTGGCTAATCGTTCGGAATTTTCAGGGCTGACTAGCCCATCTCCTGTTCCAACTACTGCAATTCCTTGGAACGACTAGACATGGCCTTAATAAAAATTTGGATAATTTCTTTCGGCTAATCGATGAGATACGTGTCATTTTACTTCCTTCCAAAACAACATATTTGAGTGGCACATAATTTTGTGACTTGAGCATAGACCGTCTGTGCACTTTAAAATTATTTCATTGAACAGAATCAATTTACAACTTGGGAAAATCCCACAAAAATGATTCACTGTGATCAGGAAATTCCGAATTCTTATATAATCCAATATCTCTTTCTATAAATATATCTTGATAACGTATTACTGGCCAGAAGTGAGCTCCAAACTTTCTTAAAATTTAATTCTTATTACTGTATAAATGGCCCTTTTAATTCTAACAAGAACCATTTTTCGTGCGACAAGAAAGAGACCTGGTGCCCATGCCGTCAGGCCTTCGAAAACCCCAGTGGGCACGAAATTTAAGGTTTCATAAAACTGTCCTAAGTCAGAGCAAATCATGTTTTGAAAAAATATTATGCTCCAAATACGTCCTTGTAACGTCTCTGGAACATTGTATGTTCAAGGAACGTTATTCGGACTGATTTATGACGTTTTTGAGCCGTTCTAATGTAGTTCTTTAATATTTGCGCCCACTGGGAGAGTACCCTGGCGGCGTTAGGGCCAGTCAGGCCTCGACTACGCAACTGGTTTTTATATAAAATACACGTCATAAGTAGGATCATGCGCTTGGATATGATCTATATTTAGCTTCCTTCATTTTCGAGTTCTCTGCTCTTTCTTGATAACAATCTCATGATAGTAACAGGATGGTATATTTTCATTTCAGAACTTCTGATTGTGAGAAATAATATGTATTTCTGCGAATTTGGCATGAGAAAAGAGCTTCATTTTATCACTCATAGTTATTGCTGAATTTAGATAATTTCAGAATTTAAATTTGATCACAAGAAATTTGTTAATAAATTTGGAAGGTACATCTTTCGCTGAAAAATAAGATAAGATGTTAAAGAATAGTCCATTGAATTTGAAAATACAGTGAACTTTCGCCTATTCCCAGGACCGCAAAACGTAAACATCCGCGTATTTCAAGCTTGGAGCGGCCCCCACCTGTACCGCAAGTCGTGGGGTGATTTTGTCAAGCGACATTGATTGGCTGCGCCGGCCTTGTATCGATGCGCGCGCTATAAACATGTGTACGTCTTTACATTTGCGCACTGAGCATCTTAGCATGAGGTCACGGTCATGATATGATCGGTAAAAATGTCAGGAAGGTTAGTACAGTTGGTACTCTTGATATGAGAATGCATACGCCTTTTTCGAGAATATATTCTAAACGTACAAGTAAGTTATAAATGTGTGAATAGTAATATTTTTCAAGTGCAGAATGTATTTGCGCAATTCTGTTTCATCCTTCTATCGGTTGAAGACCTTTTAGTTTCACGAAATACAATAAACTATCCGAAATGTGAGGTTAGAGTACCCGATTCTAATCAAAGCGATCTGCTACACTAATCTCAAATTTTTAATCTTTTATTTCGTGACGATGAAAGGTCGTCAATCAACATTTATGACTTACCTTTGCATTCAGAATATTTCCTCCCAAAGGGCGTATGCATTCCCATGATGTCATGTTGAAATTCTCAATTCAAACCAACGCGTAGTATGATGTGCAGTAAGCTGCGCAGCTGTAAGTTCCATGTGACTGCATTGCGCAGCTGTAAATGCCGTAAAACTTTACTGCGCATTCATGTGTGACATTGAACTTTGACGGACAGCTACAAATATCCCGGAACTTTTCTGCGCAGAATAAAGCGAAGTGTCAATTTTCTGCGCATCCTCAGTTCCTGGCCTCAAACAAAACTCTCTCTCTCCCGAATCACCTATGCCAATTTCTCAAATATAATTCAAAGAACCTTTTTGGTTGGACCCGATATTGAACAATTCATCAAGGGTCCGGTCCGGACCCGGACCTATAAGAGTTTAAATGTTCCGGGTTCGGACCCGAACCCTTCAGAATTTGGAAGGTCCGGACCCAAACTCTTCGGAAATTAAAGGGTCCGTGTGCGGACCCGGACCGTTAGGAATTTTAAAGGTCCTGACCGGGACCCTTAAGGAATCAAAGGGTCCAGTTTCGGACCTGGACATTCAAGAATTTGATAAATTCGCCCGAATTCTTCTTTCTGATTCGTTGAAACGAGCGGGACCAGTGCGAATTGAATGCGTGTCAATTTGCCTTAATTCATGGTCAAGGTCATTTCGAAAAAAATGAATAAAAATTGCATGCTTCGAGTCTCGAACCATCGATCCCAAGTGTATAAGTCATGAGGACAACACTAAGCTACGGGGATCATTAATATATATTTACAACAGATCCTATATGCTCTTGCGCGTTAGTTATACCTTCAGAATTCGATTGAATAGGCCAGTTGTTAACTGTATTCGCGCTGGCGCATTCTGGCGAATTGGAGCTTGACCTAAAATCTCGCGGATTAAAATGAATTGGCTGACACTGAAAATAATTCGTGTTGACACTTCCAAATGAATAAGGTCCCCTAAAATATTTTCGCTAAATTCAGACGAATAGGATATTTGAAGACTATATCACTCTTCACGAATTTACACACATGGCAAGTAAGAAAATTGCAATCACGATTTCTGAGACTAAGGCCACGATTACTGGGATGTTTACCTCAAATGCATAAATCAAAAAATTAAAGAATTAGTTTAATGAAAGAAAACTAAAGCGTAAAATCTAAAAATACCTTTGAACAGAAGTCAAAAACTTCAAAGAAGCGCGAGTATCTTGATGAGTATGTGTTCCTTGAGGTCGATAGAACCTTAAATAAATTAGTTCTTTTTATGCGAAACTGACATAATTAAACCAACAGCAGGTCATAACGATGAATCCTACTGAGAGAGTATTAGCCCGCGAAGCGCTCAATAGAGAGCGCACGAAGTGCGAAAACCTAGAGGAACCGAGCTTGAAGTTTCAGGCAAATGTGTCCGAGTGCGTAGCGCGAGGTGAACACATTATCGAGCGCAAAGCGCGAGATAAATACCGATTCGGAACGATTGAGGCCGGGTATCGTTGCCTATCGTTCTCAATCGGGACTCGAGATGAAGTAAATCTGCCATTATGTTGGTGACAGCACATTGATCTCGCGGGAATTATTTGGAAAAGTTTATTCACTTTTTTACATCTCTGTAAAATATAACTTTTTAAAAGACGTAAAATTGTTGAATAATTCCCTCGCGATCAAGGAGCAGTCATCAACATATTTTCAAATAACTTATTTTGTAGTAATTTTCATTATATTATCATATTATTTGTCATTACATGTTAATTCGTTTAATCTGGTTGCGGCTTATTTTTTAAAAAATGTGATACCTAAGTGTAATAATTAAACAGGTTATTAGAAGTTATTTTTCAAATAAATTAACTATATTATTTTATTTTGATTTTGAAATTTAGGTTGCGAATTATATAAATAACCCCATCATTGGTGTAACGGGGTACCCGGGTATCCACCTCCCTTTTTTCAATTTTTTTAATTCTCAATAAGAGAACTAACGTGCGGCGCATTAAGGATCTATTGTAGCTGCTTGCCAAATAGTTCTGTAGCACAGAACATCCCAAGTCATATTTCCCACCCCGTAATAATAATTTTAAAAAAACCCCTAAGATCACCCCTACCACCTTTACCTGAACAAATCCGAAGACCTTCTACATAAAACATTCAAAAAATTAAAATTTTTGAAATAATCACCCGAATCACCTTCAGAAAACCCCAAATTATATTTCCAACCCCATGATAATATTCAACAACCCCCCAAGACCACCACTACTACTTTCACCTTAGCAAATCCCAAAAGCCTCTACGTAAAACACTCAAATGATCAAAAAATTTCTAATAATTACCCCTGTCAACTTCAGAAAACCACAAGTTATATTCTCAACCCTATGCTAATATTCAACAACCCCCTAAGACCACCCCTTCCACTTTTGCCTTAATAAATCCGAAGAGCATCCACGTAAAACACTCAACAAATTTCAAAATTTTGAATAATTAAACGAGTTACCTTTAGAAAACTTCGAACTATATTTCCACACCCATTATAATATTCAATAACCCCCTAAGACCACCTCTTCCAGTTTTAATTCGATAAATCCACAATGTCTCCACGTAAAACACTGAAAAAATATTTTAAAAATTTGTAATGATCACCCAAGTCACCTTCAGAAAACCAAAAATTATATTTCCAACCCCATAATAATACTTAACAGCCCCCTAAGACCACCACCACCACTTTTACCTGAACAAATCCAAAGACCCTCCATGCAAAAGACTAAACAAATTCAAAAGATCACTGAATTCAACTTCAAAAAACACAAAATTATATTTTTAACTGCACGCGCTTTTAGTCGGTTTTTAGGGTTAGGTTCCCGATTGACGTCTCTATGCACTTACCCGATTGAGAACGATTCAAACGCTTGTCCCGATTGAAAATGATTGAGAACGATGAACAAAATTTGTCCCTATTAATACCAATTCAAAACGATTCACTTGTTAATCGATCTCAGTCGGGTCCAATCATTTTTCTCTAGAAGGGTACCTAATCGAGAGCGAAGCGCCAGCTCCAGCAGGTGGACGTCTCTTTCTTATTTGTAGGTTATAATCAAGAATTTCACATGAAAGTCTGTTTCAAAGTAATTAAACGTGAACTTGGTACTCACCGTATCTAGAGTTACCAGATAGTCCTAGTGAGAAGAGCGGACACTATGAAATCCGCCCCCCCCCCCCCCCCCCCCGTGAAAAATAAAAAAATGAAAAAAAAAGATTTCGAAATAGCGTAACTTATTTGGTGATTCTCGAACCATATCCTACTCTACCTGGAATTTGGATGGAATTCACAACAAAATAAAAAATATATTCGTACATTTTCATTTGATTCATATCCCTGGCGGACCGGCCGAACGCAAACATTACGCTACAGCGTAATGGTAAAGTAATGGTAAAGTAATGGTAAAGTAATATGGCATTATAATTGATAAAAGAAACAAAATTAATATGTAAACTGTTGCAATTATAATAAAGCGTTAAAATTTACGTTAAATGGTCATGCCGTCATTGCAACAACTTGCTTTCTCATCGTTAAAAAATAAAAAAACAAAGTGGCTGTCATTCAAGTCAGGCCCCTGCAGACTGGCAACCCCCTTGAATCCCCGTTAACGGGTTGCCAATATGCAGGGGCTGGACTGTAATGATAGTCACTATGTTTTTTTATTTTTTAACGCTGCAAAAGCAACTTGTTGCAATTACGGCATGGCCATTTAACGTAAATTTCAACGTTTTATTATAATTGCAACAGTTTACATATTAATTTTGTTTCTTTTATCAATTATTATGCCATATTACTTTACCATTACTTTACCATTACTTTACCGTTACGCTGTAGCGTAATGTTTGCGTTCGGCCGGTCCGCCAGGGATAGGCTAAATACATACTGAAAAGATGAAAATATGTATAATTTTATAGTTCATCGGTCTAATCGAGAAAAAAGCGAACATTTCACATAAAAAGCGGACAAGCGAACACGGGACAAAAAAAGCGGACATGTCCGCTGAAAAGCGGACGTCTGGTAACCCTAAACGTATCATTATTAAATATAACTTCAAATCAAGTTTCGATTTTTATTATCTGTACAACTTTTTTATTAGCAACCTCGAATTTCATTAAACAGAATAGACATAAATAAATTTGAGAGTTTTTCTACATTATCGATCAAATTACCGACCTGTTATCAAGCACTGTTACCATTTCCACAAAATTTTGCAGACAGCATGCCCCATATGTCATGTTTCAAGATCGATTATTGGCATCATAGTTAGATATTTGCTTTACAAAGTTCATACGCTTAAAACTTCAAAATATGTTGATTTTAATTGTTCTAATTGAGAAATTTCATTTGCAAGTGAAAATGGCTTTTGAGGATATTGAAGGGTTTGAAGATAATAGAAATATTGTCTTAAGATGCCTGGGAAAGTTTCGACTGATTTTTATTTAGAACAGTACAAAAAAAGGAAAGTTGATGGGATTTAAAATTGGTGGAATACACCTTTTCCCGTGCAGAAATCGCCATATATATTACCGACTAGGGCCTGATCCGGTGTGTACTATCTGGTCCTGATAGGAAGAATTCTGTGGCCCTGACTCGTACCAGACCGGGCTATGTACTGTGACGTCATATAGCCTCTTCGCAGCGCCATCTTAAGCCATATGCGCTAGATGTAATATAATCACGAACATAACCTTAATTTTTGTTTTCCTTCGTGGTGTTGTGTTGCAAATGTTCTGGCAGTGTTCGACCGTATAATATATTCTTAACACATTAATAATAAATGCCAAAATTAAGGAGCACACCGCGTGTTAGCAAACATCGTGCCATCAGCAAAATTCCGTATTTACGCGATGAAAACGAAAGCAACGAAGGTAATTCTTTTGTGGTATTACACTTTTTATGGTATTATTACATTTTGTGATATATTTAATTGTATTGTACTGGATCCAAGTTCTAAAACCTAAACATTCGATTTCCTTATTTTAGTCAAAAAAATTATTATTTGATATTCTTTCGCTCGGTAGCGTTTTTTTTTGTAAAACAAGTAGTTGCAATTTTGAGGTTATATTTTGGACTCTACGTTTAAAGTTATGCATGTTATCGCTCCAGTGACGGGGTAAGGGATAATATTTGTGGATTGAAATGAAGAAATGTAATTTTGACAAATTCAATGCAACCGAAGAGGAAGTGAGCACACATGAGCAACGTCTTCTGGAATGCAAAAGACTGGGACGGTAATCGGAAGCAGAGGTCCAAATAACCATTTTTAATTATTTTTAAGGTGTTGTTAAAATAAAGCTCAGACCTATTAATTTGGCTTTTCATTTAATATTCTGTTATAATTATTTTGAAGCATTTTAATTCCTACTAGAAAAGTAAATAATGTGGCTAGGCTCGGGTAAATAATAGGGGCCAGATCGGGGACAGATCGGGCGTTTGATCGGGCCCCTAGACATGGCTCCGAGGTGGCTACGTGTTTCATGATGAGTCTGGCCCTGACTCGATTTCCACATCAGGGCCCGATATGAACGAGTCTGGGCCCGGTCGGGGCCACGGCGAAATTTCTACACGGGTTCTAAACACGTGGTTTATAATACTTATTATTGTTCTTTTAAAAGGTGCAACAGAACTTGGAAGTTTTTACAAGAAAACAATATAATCTTTGTAATATCCTAAAAATCTGTATAGGTACATTAGAATTGTTAAACACTCATTGGAATCTTCAAAAGTTACATATATAATATAAGAACTACATAAAAAGAGCAAAAGGAATAAAACTCGTGTAGCATGTGCATAAGTCAAATAATTAGTAATAATAATATTATGCCAATAATATTATGCAATTCGCGAATACGAACTTTAAATCAATGTTCAATGAAAATGAATTTCGAAAAAAGTATAAAGTTTATTGTACTGGAAAAAATAATACAATATTTTGGCATCTTTGGCCTTTTTACATCCAAATGAAGAGGATCTTCTCCTATTGTAAATGTTCACTATACAACACATATTTTTATTTTGCGTATTTATACCTTATACTTTTTTCTATTTTTATTTTTATTAAACATTAATTCAAAGTTCGTATTCACGAATTGCATAATATTATTGGCATAATATTATTATTACTAATTATTTGACTTATGCACAATTGCACATGCTACACGAGTTTTATTCCTTTTGCTCTTTTTATATAGTTCTCATATCTCAGATTTTTAGGATATTACAAATATTATATTGTTCTCTTGTAAAAACTTCCAAGTTTTGTTGCACCTTTTAAAAGAAAAAAAATAAGTATTGTAAACCATGTGTTTAGAAAAGGTGTATTCCAACAATTTTAAATCCTATCGACTTTCCTGTTTTTGTACTGTTCGATTATTTTTATAAATGTAATTACTTTTTATTAAATTTTATTAGGTTTCCATTTCAAGTCCATTCACTTATTGTCAATAAACTGAATTTAACATGACTTTTATAATTATTTTTGAGTTCCCGAGTGGTCCCGAACCAAAACGTTCATAAAAAATGGCGGCTCCGGCTCCTTCAAGTACCCGAGTCGAAATTTAGGCCCTACTATGATAATAATAATAAAAATAATAATGGCGTAATTTCGGCAATGGTTATAAATTATTAATTTGGGTTCTCTTCTCTGCAGAAATACTTTTACTATCAACTGTACCTCAGGAACTTAATATTGAAACAAAACTCATGAAGTATACCATTCTTTGTCTGTAGTATTTTTTGATGTGTAAACATCTTAGACCTCGATATGGGGAGTCGCGCTTGATTCAAATAAAACCACGACTAGAAAGTGTAACGCAGGTCTCTGACACACGCGCTGTGTCTCATGCCACAGAACGGAGGCTTGCTTCTGTCTCTCTCTCGCGCGCTCTCTCTCCCTCTCTCAAACGAATAATAATTGTTTAAACAATTGTAAATAATTTATAAACAGGAGGAAAATATGCTGTGACTATTTTGAAAAAAGAAACAATTTTCAATACTTTTCTTATAAGTTTTGAGTACTTAGATGTGTAATATTAATGATAAGTGTCATAATAATGAATTTTTCATGATAAAATTTCAATTTTTAATATTCTTCTTCATGAAATATAATTTGCCTAATTCTAAATGTAGATGCGTAACATAAGTGCGACACAATGTGTTCTTTCAGAGAACTGATATCGGTCCGCATCGGAGTTTCATAAACAAAGCTTGACTAAGTCGGCAAAGGAGAGAATGCGTTTTACGAAATAAAATAGTTTGAAGAATGAATCAATAAACTTTTTAAATGTTCAAAATTATATCATTTTCAAACAATTTTAGATTGAAACACTATAATTAAAGGATTTTACATTGTTATTGAAACATTCAAATTCAAAAATGTAAATTATAAACTAAAAATTAAACAATGCAAATTTTTTAAGTTTGCATTCAGTACTCTGAAATTTCAATGATTCGAGGCTTATTTTATTTTAAATAATTCAATTTAAATTTGTTTATTTTTAAATATTTCATTTTCACTCTCTTATTTTAAATTTATTATAACAGATATAGCGAACCTCAAATCGTGTCCAGAATTCTTTCAGAGAAATTTGTAAGTGTTCAAAATTATATAATTTTCAAACTATTTTAGCTTAAAAGCAGTACAATTTAGTGATTTTAAGTTGTTTCTCGAAAAATATAAATTGAAAAATGTAATTTACAAATTAAAAATTTAAAAAAATGAAACAATGCAAATTTTAAAGTTTACATTCAGCACCCTGAAATTCGAACGATTCGAGGTTTATTTTATTTTAAATAATTCACTTTTATTTAGTTTATTTTAGAATGTTTGATTTATAATTTCTCATTTTGAATAAACAGTCAAATATTGTTAAATATTCAAACAAATATTTTTTAATTAAAAATTTTGAAACTGAATACTTAAAAAATGGAGTATTTTAGAATGCAATAATATTTCAATAGGATTTGAAATTAAATAAAAGCATTTTATTATGAATATATTAATCAAAATGTTTTTGAAAATTGAAAAAAGATTTTGAAGTTTCAATCGGATGCAATCTATTTCTTAATTATTAAGGCTTTCGAATTAAAATAGTTCAATTTTTAACGTAAAAATCGATATGTTATTTAATTATGAACATATTCATAATCGTCTTATAAAATCAATTTTATTATTATTCCATTGTTAAGAGTCGAACTATAGTTCAATTTAAAAAATAAAGACTCAATTTATATTTACAGTTTATCAACTCAATATTTTTCTTGTTTTCTTTTTTTGTCAAAGTTAACCTGTGCCCCCGAGCCTTTGAAATTAATATGGGGTTTTAAATGGGAAAAGCTTGATTCTCAAAAAAATGGAAAAAAGGAGCTACTTGTTATAAACTTTTTGTGAATTAAAGTATTAAAACTTCTTAACGCATGTTGAAAGAATAATTTCCACCCAGTAAGTTTTAATTTTGACTCCCGACCCCCCTTTCAAGCCATTGTTATTGTGCTTGGAAAGTGACCCAAAAACTGCAAAATAGCAGTTTTCTATTAAATTCATATTAAAAACGGTATTCTTTTGATTTTTGTTAACAAGTATTATTTCTAATTTTCAAGGCACAAGTTTACAAGTATTTTGTAAATAATTTTTAATCTTTCAAACAATTATTATTTGTTTAAGAATTATATTTTTCTTAAAATCGTGGAAAATTATTGTTTTTGGGATATAAGTGATAGATTTTAATTTTACAGAAACAGAAAATATCTACATTGGATAGTTTATAGGAGAATGTAATACACTACTATGCAAAAGTTTGAAGACCTATCTTTTTCAATACGTTATGAAAGGACTCTAGTTTTAAAAATATTAAACTCTGAAACCTGATGAAATTATACGCCTAATGGTCTCAAATTGAAAGCAATATATTAATTTTATTAGAAGTTATTAAAAAAAATACAAATTTTAATGTTCACGAAAAATGTTAATAAATGAAAAAGCAATTCATATTTTTTAATCTCTTTGTACTAGTTTCAAAAATAATTTTCTTAATTATTTTAGTGACTTGATAAGATATTTCTAGAATTTTTCCTTCGATGCAATCAAAACCGAAGCTTAATTTAAAGAACTTATCAATATTCATATAAAGTCAGGAATTCATAACTGGATTAAAACAAATTAATAGAACAGTATACTAACAGACTTGAAGGAAATTATCTACAAAATTAGGCCAAAAACAATAAAAAATTGGTTATTTCCGAATGTTTTGATATTTTCCGGAAACATTAACGACTAACATTGGACGTTTTTTCAAACAATTAAATTCTAATAAAATCAACACATACTGGCTTTTATTTATGCCCATAAAACGGGTACTCTTATCACCTTTTATGCAATAATTGAGAGAAAATCTACA
The DNA here is from genome assembly GCA_932178445.1 of Andricus quercusramuli. Classification (NCBI taxonomy): domain Eukaryota; kingdom Metazoa; phylum Arthropoda; class Insecta; order Hymenoptera; family Cynipidae; genus Andricus; species Andricus quercusramuli. Next base: position 242,822 of record CAKNXH010000216.1, on the reverse strand, counting down.
GTTTATTATTATTAAAACTAGGGAGCTTGTTCATCCTGTTGTGAAATAGATGTCCAGAAACTTTTGCACGACATTACATATGAGAGAATAGTTATTTGTGATACAAGTGCGTAAAATAGGTGATTAGTGGAAAAATCTTCTGGCAGTCTGATGTCTAATCTGGCCCGGATCTGGCGTCATCTAGACCGTCTAATCATGACAGTCTAGTTCTGGCCAGATCTGGGACTGGTCAGCAATCCATAACACACAAATTTCTAAGTGTCAATTAGCCAAATTTTGTTCAACATTTTCGAAAAATTGCCAGGATGTATAAAATTATACAAAATGAGAAATTAACACTAGTAGAAATATATTTTTTTTTCTTATTGTCTTGACAGTCTAGTCTGGCCCAGATCTGGGACTGGTCCGCAATCCATACCATAAAAATTTCTAAGTGTCAATCACCCAATTTTTAAAAACATTTTCGAAGAATTGCCAGGATGTCTAAAATTATACCGAATAAGAAATAAACACTATTCAAAATCAATTTTTTTTCTTATTGTCTTGACATTCTAGTCTGGCTCAGATCTGGGACTGGTCCGCAATCCATACCGTAAAAATTTCTAAGTGTCAATCAGCCAAAATTTTTAAAAAATTTTCGAAAAATTGCCAGGATGTCTAAAATTATACAAAATAAGAAATAAACGCTATTCAAAATCGATTTTTTTTTGTTATTGTCCTGACCGTCTAGTCTTGTCCAGATCTGGGACTCGTCAGCAATTCATAACATAAAAATTTCTTTAAAATTTTCTCACCATTTTCGAAAAATGTTTAGGGTATCTACACTTACACAAAATACAAAACTAACACCATTTAAATAAGTTCCTGTTTTTAGTTACATCAATTTTAAACCACCGATGAATTCATGACGCCATCGGCAATGGATGGATTGCATCACCTAAAAAACATTTATTTTTGACATTTCTGTGACAGTTGTCACATTACTCCATATTCTTACTCATCAATGAAGGGGCTTTATAATAAATAACACAGTTTTGGATGGCAAATGTTATTCACAGGTCGCGTACAGTTGAGAGTTTATTGGAGCAAGACGGTTTTGCCTTCCGCGACTGTTCCAGCTGACTTGTATGGATATATGAGGTAAATGGAGAACTTTTGTCGTGTGCCCCGATGGCATGAACGCGTATTCAAAAGTCGTTACCGAGGTCGCCACCTTAGATACAAAAAAAAAAAAAATTGATTAGCATTTCGAACTCGAAAGTTCATTGCCTCACTACCCGATTCGGGTAGTGTTTCTAGGTGGATAAATACTACCAGTGTGGGTCCACCACACCCACGACGGGCCAACACCACGCAGTATTCCCCGAACGGTCACCCATCCAAGTACTAACCGCGCCCAACGCTGCTTAACTTCAGTGATCTTACGGGGACTGGTGTTTTCAGCGTGGTATTGCGGTTGGCAATATTGGTATTGCCTTAGATACAAATGCATTTCAAAATTATTTCACAGATCGCAACTCGTGTAATAGTGTAGTGGTTAAGGTAATCGACTTGCGTGCTCAGGTTTATGCGTTCAAATCCCCCCCGTTGCGTGCGAAATTTTAATTGTTTTATAAGCGTTATAACTTACAAATATCGATTAATTATAAGTATATCCGAAAATATATCTCAGAATTAACCGTTTGTTTATTTATTTATTATTTTTTAGTCATGTTTTTACAATTTATAGAGCCGTCCAAACTATAATCTGCAGCGTTAACATAAGTTAATATTCAGTTGCCTATAGTTGTAAAATTTACTGAACTGACGTCTTGTCCATATACTTACTTGGAAGATCAGTAGATTTAACTTAGTTTTCAGTAATATATAGGGTTCTTTTTTCTGCTTGTACTCACTAAATAGCATCAGGCCAGCGGCTGACTAGCGGCTGGCTAGACCGTCTAGCCACAAACTTTGCAAAAGTGTTACAGGTCTGGCCAGCCCCAGACCAGACGGTCTGTTCTGCGCCAGATTAGAGTCTAGACGGTCTAGTCTGGGACTGATCAACGCCAGAAGATTTTTCCACTTGTGCGAGTGTGAAAAAAGTGTGAAAAAACTCGTCTACGTTTTCGCACTCGCTTCGCTCGTGCGCTAACCACCGACTCATGCTTCGAACCGCAGGCGAATTATGCGATCATACGAGTTAACAATCACCTACGCGCACGTGTATCACACGCTATTTTTTGCAACACCCGTCCGAAAAAGTTGTCAGGAGGTGGTAACGAAAAATACTAATTTTATATTGCATAGAGTAGAATAAAGAAATTACAAAAAAAAAAAATTTTCAATGTTTGAAAAAAAATTGAAAAAAAAATGTTTGAAAAAAAAATGTTCTGAAAAAAAAATTTGTGCAAAAAAATGTTTGAAAAAAAATTTTGTGAAAAAAAATTGTTGAAAAAAAAAATTTGTGAAAAAAATATTTGGTGAACAAAAATTTTCGAAAAAAAAATTTGGTGAAAAAAAATTTAAAAAAAAATTGGTTAGAAAAAATTTTTTGGAAAAAAATTATTGAAAAAAAAATGTTGGCGTTTATGCTTTTTTGCCTCCCCCCCCCGGGGGGGGGGGGCTACGAAACCCTAAAAACAAAAATTCAATCATTAAAACATTTGTTCAAGTTAAATGTAAATTTATTTCAAGAAGATACCAACACCAGTGTTTAAAGTTACCTATGCCAGTGTCTAAAGTACCTCATCTCGAATGTGCGCATGCGCAGCTTTTTCACCAGTGTCTAAAGTAAGCCATCTTCAAACTGCGCATGCGTGAAAATTTTTTCACGCACAGTCTGGTCAAATAAGGTACTTTAGGCACCATCTAAATGCATGCAAACGTCAACTTTTGAGGTGGGTGTTGCAAAAAATAAATTTGTATACTCCTACATGTGCTTGAGTTATTATTTGCTTTGTGTAAGATTTCAATTTTAGTTATCGTTTACCGAAGATGTTTACACATAAATCTATCTTGGGCCGTAGTTTAGGACGCACGTGATGGTTTTTTTATCATATAATTTGAAAACTTATTTGCCAAATATCGTTGAAGTTTACTTCAGTTTAGTGGAAAGATTCCTCAAGACAATGAAACCAATTTGGGTTGAAATTAAAGACAGGTCTGACAATTTTTTGTTGTTGTCCGTAACCTCCAAGTTTGGTTGTCTTTTGCAAGTCGAAAATCTGATTCATATTCTTTTCTGCCTACTTGTAACGATAGCATTAAATAACTTAAGGCTCAAATGAAAACTTTGGTTTCGGTTTTTTAAGAAAATTAACATTTTTAGAATGAATCCTTTCCTTTTTTGCTTACAGATACTTTATTACGGCCAATATCGAGAAACTGACCGACTCACATGGTCGCAAACCAATTCAGTTTAAAAAATCTTAATCTGCAAATGACAGATACGCAATTCACGGAGTCGCCTTTTCAATGGGTTCTTATTTCCTGGGTGAAGCTTCTAAATATTCAAAGTAGGGCCTATAGGTTCAAACGGAGTTAAAGGAGGCTCTAATGTTTCATTCTCTAGGAGCAAAACCATCAAAGAAGGGGCTAGAGGTTTAAATAGCGTCAAAGCAGGTTCTAATGAGGAGCTGCAGGTTCAATGTAGGGTCTAAATTTCCACTCGGGTAGACACATATATCGTTTCGTTGAATCCTGCATCCACTGTATCATATATATCAGTGACTGTAACTGAATATGTCATATAACCAAGTTCATCAATATATCCTTGTCGTAGCCCAGTAGCCGACCTAGTCAGTTAGCCGACTGGCTGGCTAGTCGGATAATAAACGCTGAGTAGCCGACTGTATACCTACACCTGCTCCAGGCGCGGATCCAGAGGGGGGGGGGCTACGGCGGCTTGGCCCCCCCCCCCAAAGCCCAGACCCGAATTTTTAAAATAAGATAATTGAAGTTTACTATCCCAGCAAAAAGAAACTAATTCGGGAGGATTGCGGCGAGTTAACATGCTTGAATTCGTCTGAATTCTGCTTTCTGATTCGTTGAAACGAACTGAGCCAGCGCGAATTGAATGCTTGTCGATTTTCCTTAATTCGTGGTCAAGGTAATTTCGACAAAAATTAATAAAAATTGCATGCATCAAGTCTCGAACCAGCGATCCCAAGTGTGTAAGTCCAGAGGACAACACTGAGCTACAGAAAACATTAATATATATTAACAACAAATCCTATATGCGCCCACGCTTGAGTTATACCTTAAGAATTCGATTGAATAGGCCAGTTTTTAAGTGTATTCGCGCTGTGAATTCTGGCGAATGGGAGCTTGATTTAAAATCTAGCGGATTAAAATGAATTGGCCGACACTGAAATTGTTGACACTTTCAAATGAATAAGGTCTCCTAAAATATTTTCGCTGAATTCAGACGAATAGGATATTTGAAGACTATATTACTCTTCACGAATTTACACACATAAAATGCAAGAAAATTGCCATCACGATTACTGGGACTAAGGTCACGATTACTGGGATGTCTACCTTAACTGCATAAATTAAAAAATGGGAAAATTAGTGTAATTAAAAAAAAAACTAAAACATAAGGTGTCAAAATACCCTTAAAAAGAAGTCAAAAACTTCGGAGAAAGCTTACTATTTTGAAATTTATCAATATTTTTAAAAACATTAAAATGTGTTGAACAGAAATTTCACAGAAAAACAAAGTATGAATCTAACACTAATTTCAGGGTACCATTTCCCTTGAAAAAAAAAATTAGTCTTGGTAGTGTGAATGGTACCACTACAAAAGGTATCGTTTCCCTTGGATTTGGGGTATGAAAAGTCACCTGTAGTCAATTGTTTTTACAGTTTTTGCGGCAAAAACAATAAGTGATAGTTTCGTAGCCCAACTCCGAGCGAGATGGAACCCCACGTTAAAATTAGGTGCAGCAAAATTTATCCCAGAGTTTTTATTGTGTTAATTTAAAGACTTCAATGTCCGGGAAACCAGGAGATGATCAGAATTTGCTGAGAGCGGGAAATAACAGTGAATTTATTTTTTGACCGGTATTTTTACAAGTTTTTCAAAGAAAAACCTATCCAATCACTTGAAATATCACAAATTTCATGTCACAAGATATATAATGCAATTCAACATAAGTTTCATTTCAACTTTTTTTTAAATGCTAAGTTCAGTTGTTAACTTTTCCAATTATGAAATCATTCAGTTTGCAATGTGGAATTCGAAAATCTTTTACGATCCAAATTTTCCATTTTACATCTTTATTTTTCAGGGTACATTTTCAATTAAAAGAATGTTGAAATGCAGTTTTGAAGACTTACACAATACACGATTAATATCTTTCGAAACTGAAAATTTTCGACAAAAAATGTTTTAAGTTGATCAACTGTAAATATAAATTAAGTAATTATTTTAAAAATTAAACTGTAGTTCGTGTATTCGCAATTGAACAATAATTGATTGATTTTATAGCACGATTCTGAATCTGATGAAATTAAATAATTTACAGATTTTGACGTTAAAAATTGAACTGTTTCAATTTGAAAGCCGTAGTAGTTAACAAAATGTAAACTTCCGATTGAAACTTTATAAATTATCTGCTGTTTCAGTCTAAAATATACCATTTTTAACGACTTCAATTATGAAAATTATTAATTAAAAAAAAAGAACAATTTTTTAATAGTCAGCAAAGTTTGACTGTTTATTTAAAATGAACAATTATAAATGAAATACTGAAATCCGAACAATTTGAAACTGAATTGTTTGAAACAGAAAGCCTTGAATCGTTAAAATTTCGGAGAGCTAAACGTTACAATGTTAATTTTAATTGTTCTAATTTAAAATTTTGTATTTGCAAGTGAAAATGTTGAATATTGATGTGTAAATAACAAATAAAAATGTATCCATTCAGAAAAAATTGGAATAAGTTGAGGAGATATATTTAGAAGTTTTTAAATAAAATTTTTAAGCTTTTAAGGATTTTGTAAGGTCTTAAGATAATACAAGTATTGTCTTAAGATTCGTGGGAAAATGTTCAAATGATTTTTATTTTGAAAAATTAATTTCAACAGACTATTTAAAAATATTTTAAAACGGACGCAAATTTTGATGAACAAATAAAAATTGAACAGTTATAAATTTGGAAAAAATTGATTTTCCAGGAAAAAAAAAACATATTTTTAAGAGAACGTTTTAAAAGATTTCAAAACAAATTTTAATGTATAAATAACAATTGAATAATCATTCATTCAAAGCGATTTAAACTTAAAATAATTCAACTTCTAATTTAAAAAGTGTTCAATTGAAAAAAATTATAATTTTTCAATTTTTAATTTTTCTAACTTAAAATTGCGTAAAGTGATATAATTTGGAAGATTTATGTATTTGTTGATTCATTTTTCAATTTAGATCATTGAAATTAATATAGTAAATTTATAATTAATACCAATTTTGATTCGTTAACACGATTACTTCAGACAAATAATTTTTAAGAAAAAGAAAAAATCTGCCTCAGCCAGGATTTCAACCGGGAATATGAATATCGCAAAGAGTGGAAATATACGCCTAAATTTTGCTCTTTAAAAATAATCGTTTTATAGTTTATGCTTGACTTCGAAAATTTTATGAGTATTTTATACTTGTTAAATAATGATTATACCATGACATGCAAGACGCAGCTTGTAAATATAAAAACATGGTTTTTATTGAAACATTTGTTTATTATGTTTATAAGATTTGTGAATAATATATTTATATAATTTTTAATAAACATTCAAAGCAAATAAATAACTTTAAAATGATTATTACCTTCTCCCCCTCCCCCTTAAGAGTGGAGGGGAAGGGGAATTATTGGATGGCCCCCCCTAAAGCCCTTCTCTGGATCCGCGCCTGACCTGCTCACGTTGGCCGCTCGTCGCGTGACCAGCGGCCAGTCGTCTATTGGACTAGAGCGTTTCAGCCCAGTAGATGTTGCATGCCATTAGTGTCTTCAGATCACAGTACGTGTTCTATAGTTGAGTGAGCATCATCTGCTTGAAAGTGTAAGTTTAAAAATGAACGAAAGTATCGTAAATCGGGTTGAATTTGAGGTGAAGTTTCGAGAGTTTTATAATAAACAAAATAGCAATCGATCTGTGTGGGACAAAGCGCAACTGCAAAACATAGTTAAAACGTTACGAGATTTTGAAGGAGTGGATTCACGAAAAAGTTCGTCTTACTATCCCTACTGCAAACTTTATGAACTTTTCAAAATCGGGAGTGAATTGCGCGTAATTTGTAAACGAATTTATGAAACGATTTATTAACTCAATTAAATTATTATTAATGTTTAATGTAGGAAATTAAACTTCGTCGTATCAATTTACCAATTTTATCAGGTCTTGAATAAAAAAGCACTGAAAAAAAGACGCAATATTCTTTTCTACTTTTCCTTGCCCATTTTAAGAATCGGAGAATTTTTATTTAGGATTTCCTTACTAACAAACTTCATGTCCCAACACTATAGAAATTAAATTATGAATGGGTTAACATTTCTAGGGATAACTCTTTATTATTTTTTACACAAAGTATTGCATGGCAAACAAATGATAAATCTCAATTCTTAAAATATGTGATGAATCGTTCGCATAGTCGTCTACTGGGCTGAAACGCTCTAGTCCAATAGACGACTGGCCGCTGGTCATGCGACAAGCGGCCAACGTGAGCAGGTGCAGGTATACAGTCGGCTACTCAGCGTTTATTAGCCGACTAGCCAGCTAATCGGTTAACCGACTGGATCGGCTACTGGGCTACGACATCCTCAAAGTTTGAGCAAATATTCCAGAAAAACCAATTTCCGTTGATCCAACGTTTTCTCTGCCGAGGCTTCAAAGGAAGTATCATATTTGTGAAAATATGTTTTTCAAAAATGAACCGAGGACACATGAATAAAATTGCCAAGAGTGCATACTCTCTGATTTAAAGTTCTTAATCGATTATACATATTACTTCGAAAGCGGTAACAAGAATGATAATATTACCGATAATAATATATAACCGAGGCAAAAATTGTCTGAGAATTTATTGATTGTGGCTTATTTAATAAAAAAAGGCTGCGGTTATTCGTCAGAAAAGCTGCACGACTAGACATTTAGATACAAAAATTTATTTATTCTTCAACGTGAATATTTCTTGATACTAAAAATATATTTTACATAAGTATAAAATAAGCATCCAGTCAGTCATATATTTAATGTACAGGTGGAGATTTCTGTAGTCTGCCGGAGTTCACTACCGGCGTACTACTGACCCAGCAATGCAATTCGCCCAGTACTGTGTATGTTTTTGTTTAACTCTAAAGTAGAACGTAGTTTGTATATAAAAACAGTAACAAAAACCAAAACGTAAAACAATATACAAAAATATTGAAAATTTAGATGAATTCTGTTTGTACGTTTTGCTGTGGATGAATGAAGGCTGTTTACCTATTACTACATTCCTGTTACTGTAAATTTTAGTTTTAAATATACAAGCGTATACAAAGTATTAAGATCGTTCAAGTGAAGTTTCTTTATTAAGCATATTCTTGTTACCAAAAAAATGACGAAGTAATAGAAAATTGACTTTATGTTAATCCATATCTTGAAATAAAATAAAAGAGGTGTTCACCTATTACTGCGTATTTATAGGTTACGTTTTGAAAACTCAAGTTATTTCATGCACAAAAATTATTGATAAGGGTTAAAAAACGTCACTATTTAGTTAAATTTAGCAATTATATAAAGTTTTTGACCTTCTGATTATTTTACTCTGAGTATGAAGCGTAAAGTAGAGGGTGTTTTTTATATTGAGACACCGAAATATTTAACTTCATCTTACGAAAAAATGTCTCTGATGAAAACTTTTCATTCTCTACAGGGAAAGCGACTGCACAACAATTTACCCCACACCCAAACCCCAGAGGACGGGGGCGGGGGGGCTTTAAAATTTCAAATAAGAACCTCTATTTTTTATTGCAGATTCCGATTTTCTATTAAAAAGTACATCAATTTTATTCAAAAACTTTATTCGAATCGCGACAGATGGCGCTGCAATGGCCTCAGTGATATGGCAATGCAATCAACCCTCAGGGTGGGTCATTGCCATCTATCGCGAATCAAATAAAAGTTTTTGAATGAAACATACGTATTTTTTAAAAGAGAATCTGAATTTGCAAATCAAAAATAGAGGTTCCCATTTGAAATTTCAAAGTCACCCTCCTGCTCCCAGGGGTACCAGAGTAATTTGAACATTTACCTTATCATGAGCACAGTTATTATCAAGAACCAAAGAAGTGAATCCTGGAATACATTTCACAAATGCTTCAAGAGAAAGGATAAAAGTTTTAGGTGATGGCGAGAAGAAAGAACCTGTTGCATTTTAACGAAATTGGTTTTTAGGGACATTGTCCTTCTGGAACTGTGAAAGCCAGTCACCTGGTACCCGCTGATATTAGAATCTTGGAATGTCAAGGTGAATTTCTGGTTGATTTTTCACTGGGACCAATGCGCCCTTGCCTTTCTCCGTCCTGCTCAAGCTGATGAAGATTTATAAATGATTGGACAACATTACTATATTTGCTACAAAAAAGTTTAACAACGCATTATTTTGAAGACTTTTCTTAAATGTGCTATAATTAAAATCAATGAAGTAGCAAATTACTTGGGGAGTGCTTGGTGCATATTATACTTAAATAATTCTTTTAACGTTCAAAGGTCCTTAATAGGAATTAAGTTTTTTTTTATATAATGAAAAAAAAAGTTTAACACTCAAACTTAATTGAATATTTTGGAATCGGAAAATATACTTTATAAAACTGTGTAGTGTACTCATACTGAATCTGTAAATCGCGCACATTGAGAAATACTACCAAATTAGTCTAATTTTTAGTATAAAAAAATATGCCCGCTGCGCGGACACATTCTCTTTGCGCGCGGCTCGGTTCGTTCGCAAATATGAGCGCGTCTAGGGCGCGCGACTGTTGGTTCTCGCGCTTCGCGCTCGGTCTTTCTATTTTCCACACATTTGTCCACAGACCTTTTAAAATTAAAGGTCAACGCGTCAACAACTGTAATTTCATGATTGTGAAACTCTTTTTTGTTGAAGCTCCTTTGGCTTTAACGAACACATTCTTATCACGTATCTCGTGCTTCGCAATCGATTTTGTCCCAAATGTGAACTTTTCTACATTAAGTTCAACACTATTATATCTAATGTACATTATATTTATTTCTGTACCTCGATCTCGTACTGCTTATTCAGATATTGCAAAATAATGTACACATTTTATTTTTCACCATGGCTTGAATATTTTCTCCTTACTTTGCCCTAATTTTTATTCTCAGCTGCCGTGAAAATGCGCCCGGTTCGAGCGCGAAAATAAAAAATTGTGATTCAAGCCCCTCATAAACTACAATCAGAAAGTGAAACTAAACATGTTTTTTTTTTTAATTTGATTATGAAGAGGGTTCTCAAAGCACCTACGGCCTTGACGATTACATTCTCATTGCGATACTCGCGCTTCGCGCTCAGCAGCTAGGTTATACAAACGCGATTGCTTTTGAAAAATAAAACCATGTAAACAAAATAAAACGGAATATGAGAAATTGGTATGTTTTTCGTTAAAATGTTTTTAAAAATTAGATTTTCTTATTGAATGTAATTTACGTTGTCAAAATAAGTAATACAAAATCGAGGGACTGTTCACTCTAGAATCGATTCTACGTGAGCATAATTATTCCGTCAATTAGATCACGATTCCTGTGATTCCACACATGAAGCCTAATCCGGTTTGATTCTGAGCGTGAAAAAAGAATCGAATCCAAACTCAGAAGATCGCACAGGGATCATTCTGACAGTTGCGCGCATTGAGTTGCATCAGTATGACTGATTTCTGTTGATTCCACCTGAGTCCAGCTGATTCTTCGTTGATTCTTCATCGACTCCTTCGTTTCTCGACCACACTAGGGGAGCGTTTCCATATTACGTAGCATTAAAAGTGGGAGAACAGGGTTCGTCTTTCATTACGATTTGTTATGTGGTGGGGGGGGGGGGGGGGGGGGCGATTTTTAACCCGATTACATAACATGTTCAATTGCATGTATTTCTCAGGTTGGCCTGCTGGACTGGGAAACCGGGGAAACCCAGAAATGACCGGGAATTTTTTGGAGATTTTCAAACTTTCAGAATCGATCTCTAAGATTCTATCGAATCAAGCTGATTCTCACATATTTCTGAAAAATCTTTTGACGAGTGACTGATTCTGAATCGATTCTAAGTGAGGAAAATCACTGATTCCTCCAGTGAACGGCCCCTCGTACAAAAGTACGTGTAATATTTCATATTTGCCGATTGTTAGTATGTTTACAAAAATTCAGGAGAACTAATTTGGAACATACAAGTCAAAGAATTCGAAGAAGATATTAAAAATCATTGGACTGTACTTTAAAAAGATCGTACCTAGTATAATTTACTTGATAAATAATATCTTATAGAACTTTTTCAATTCTTGTGTAATCGAAAGATGTTGCTATATGATGATTAATTAATCTTGTTGACGTCTACTGAAAACCATAACTATAACTTATGATTCCCTTCAATTACGTAATTTTGAAAAAGATCAATCTCTTTGAATTCTGTTTTTATTGAAAAATTGCATGGGATAATATTCAAATAGATTCAATACCTATCAAAAATGTCACTTAAAATTTTTTAATTTATCAGAAAAGAATTTTTTTCTATTTTTTGAAAATTTTGAAAAACATATTTTATTTAAATTTTCATCAAAATCTAGAAGGCTATTTGGATGATTTGCAAGTTATCTTATCGTGTACAAGAAACTTTCACAAAAATTTCGGAAACTCATCAAAAAATTTTTTTCCAAATTTGAAAATGCTCTTACGTTTTGAATTTTTATCCAATCAAAAAATTTGATAAGGATAGTCTTGAAATATATTCCAGATCGAGTAAAAAATTTTATTGAAAATTTTGAACCTATCAGAAAAATATATTTTCTTCTACTTCATGAAAGTTTTCAAAGTTTTGAAAAGTATATAACTTTTCTAATTTTCATCGAAATCAAAAATTTCTTATTGAGGTAATCTTTAGGTCTTTCATCTATCTGTAAGAAACTTTCCAAATCTTTGGTTGGAAATATCTGGTTAACGAACCGAACCTTCATTTTAGGACCCTTGAAAAGTTTATCGAAGGCTGACTTAATCGGACAAATCCTTCAAAAGTTAGCGTAGCTACAACATTCAGGTAACCAAACAGACAGACATACATACATACAGACAGACACCGACAAAATTTTATGATTTTTGGACTATGTGAGTGCCGGAACGTAAAGATCCGTTAAAAACCAGAGATCGAACATTTGGACGATTACATTACACTCTCACGAATGAGAATGTAAAAACCTATTTATTCATGTAAAAACGGAGCTTAGTGGAATATATGGGTTAAAGTAAGACATCCACTTTTTATCTAAGAAAAGCAATATCAACTCATGAAATGAAAAATTTCAGGTAAAATTACGGTATACCTGAAGTGAGGATAAAAAAATCTCGGGGTTTTTCTGTGCTCCTAAAACTTGAATGTTCAAATTCCAATGTCGGAGCAAAACAAATGGTTTCTAACTGGAGACGTGCTAAATTTTTTTCTAATCTTCTTGACAATAGCTAGAAATCTAGTCAACATTCTACAAGTCCTCGTAATATTTTCCGGTTGAATGTTATTATCTGTCAATAAAAATTCATGTTAATATAAATAAATATTATAATCGGGACTTGAGTGGTGAAATACAGTCAAGGGAGGAGTAGAAAGCTGGACCTGACAAGAATTACAACAATACCCACGTCCCACAATCCTTCAAAAGAGATTCACATGTATGTGCATATACAATACATAGACCATGCTGAGCAATCTTTTTCAGCATTTCCTTCTTGCAAATGTCAGTCTTACTGGCTTATACGATCAATAGATTTAACAATATAACTTAAAATTAAATAACTGGGAAATAATTTGAAAGTCAACGAGACCAAGATTAAGATAAAAATTGACGTTTTCAGTACACGCTAATGAGAAAACAAGAAATATTTCAGATTTAGAGTTCAGAACAGAGTGACGAGCATCGGCTTCAAATTTTTTCTTTTGGGAATGAAATTCTTCGAGATGGGAATGTAGCGTGCAAATCGAAAGGACATGATCAATCACTTTGAAGGTTTGATAAATAGATAATTTTTCGGAGGAATGAACTTCATGAAGGAATCTAGATGAAGTAATCAGAGATCAGAAAAGTTACTTATAGGTACTCCATAAGGAATAAAAGCACAAGAACGATTTTTCATTGCAAGTGAAGTAATAACAATCAGATAAAACTGAAATAATTATATAGTATTATTGATAACGGGATGTCGGTATCTTTAGAGATATGCAGTTATAAATTTGAAAATCAAGTGACCGATGAATTCTGATCATAGGCTCTGAACTCCATGATCTTAAATCCTACAGTCCGGGCAGGATAATCAGGTTTTTATCATTTAGAGATCTTTTTTGCCAGGCCCTTTTCATCGTTAGTTATGAAATTATGAATCGGCGAAAGATGCCAGAAAGTTTATTTAATTACATCAGTCAAGGAACATGGGATCATTAGACTAAAAACTCTCTAGCAGCTTTGAAGTTATCAGTTTTGTAATATTCCCATATTAATTTATTATAAAATTATGATTTCGAAAAAATACAATCATGATTCCTGAAGTTTTTACTAGAATTATTAAACAATAATATTCAAAAAGCTATTGTCAGATAATTAGTCCAATAGTAATAATAGAGTGGTCCCTGGACCTGAAAATAATTAGGAATTTTTTTGCCTGTGAAATAAGAGTGCATTTTTTCTTTTTTAACGGGAGATTTTTTTAAATTTTCAGATAAAAAATCTATTGAATGACTTCAAATCTAACACATTCTCATATAAAATAATGCAATTTTTGATAGGTTCAATTCGAAATTCTTTAAAATTGCTAATTGTTCTAATTTCAAATTGTATAATTTTAAGTACTTAGATTTTTAACGTTTGGACATCGAATTTCAAATGTTCGATTTGTAATATTTAAAAATTCAAAATGATTTTTCGTTCATTTAAATTACTTTAAATTATTCATTTACAAAGTACATATAAAAAATTGTAAAACATGGTTTTTAGTCCCCGGACAATTTCAAATCGGAAGCATTTGAAATTAAACAATTTTTAGTCAATAGCATTAGAATTTTTTACGAAAAATTCTCAAAATATGAAGACGTAGGCGAAAGTTTCCCACAGAGAGTCAGAAAACTCTCAACTCGTATAAATGCTTGATTTTAAATTAACCTGTACACAGGAAAAATAGAAGTGAATTTTTGTTGCGGGTAAAGATTACTCTGAAATCGCTGTGAAGATTACATCTCGTTTTTTCTGTGTAAAGTTTGATGTTTGAAAATAAAGTCTAACTATTCGGCTAGTTAAAACTGGAACGAAAAAAGTCTTTGCATGCCAGTGGTGGGGACTCTGGTCAATCACAGGCATCGTAGAGAATACATATATAAGAACAACATAACCTGAAACTTCAGTTTCAGGTCAGCCCTGAAGAAGTGAACTGCAATGTTCACGAAACGTCGGCAACATTCATAGTTTCGCACACGATTGAAACCCGAAAAATCTTTAAATTTTAAATTCTAAAATTTAAATTTATTATGTTGTTCAATATGTTCCGCTTTTTTTAAACGTGTGTCGGTGTGAATTTTTTGAAAGGAATTAAGTGGTACAAATATACCAAGTGACGCAATTTTGTTGTAAGTATAAAATAATTGTATAACATTGCTATAGGTAATTTTTGAATTGTAATTGTGAATGGAAAACTTTATAGGTTATTCTTCCGGTTTGCTTCACATGTTTACTAAGTTTACTAATATATAACTGATAATGTTTATAATTAACATTATCATTTATATATTAGTAAACTTAGTATGCGAAGGATGCGAAGCGAACCGGCAGAATGACCTGTAAAGTTTTCCATTCACAATTACAATTCAAAAATGACCTACAGCAATACTACAAAATTATTTTATGCTCACAACTAAATTGCTTCACTTGATATATTTGTATCACTTAATTCCTTCAAAAAAGTTTACTCTGACACACGTTTAGAAAAAGCCAAACATATTGAACAATATGTAAATCATCAACAATAATACAAAACAATCATGGAAAATGATTTTGAGGTTAGTATGTGACGTCATAGCCTGATCTCGTTCTCCGGGACAACTGAAGATGGCTCGGTTAGCGCACCAAATATGTGGCCAGAAAAATACATGTGAATCGGGGTACTGTGCATAATACTTCCATGGACACATAATTGTACCGCGCACATGCATATTAGCTATCGCTCATCTAGTTGTGTAAACGGCTACTTTCAGAACTAAAACGATGCTGGTAAAACGCGTAAATCATGGCTGCATTGTATACAATCTTTTCGCCACTAAATTGACTATTCTAACGCTGTCATATTGTTAAGTACAGAAGTAAAAAATTGTTCAACTGATTGGTTTTTCTCAAATATTAATTGAAATAAAAGTTAAATAACCTGTCATTAGGACCCGTCAAAAAAGATTTAAAAAAAAAAACTTAAGTACTAGAAGTATAAATATATATAAGTTTTCCAAAACATGTCAGTACAATAGAGTTATGGTTATTCAATGATTATAACGCAATTTATGCAATAGTGGTGTAGATATTCTTTTTGACTCCCTATGAATACCGAAAAAGTGTGGGCAACTTTCTCCTACCCTAAAGACGTGTCATTTACAAGCGCGAATCCACAGAATTTCACTTAAAGCGCGGTTTGGGGAAACAACGTAAATATATTCGTTTGAGTAGAGCCTAAAGAAGACTCCATGTTAAAAGAAAAGGCCACGATTAAATATTTTTCTGGAAAGGAGGAAAAATATTTTATTAAAATTATTCAAGTGCACAACTGACATAAGACGGGCATTAAATAAAGTTAGGTGGATGTAAGCGAGAAGCAAGACTTTCTGGATGGAAATAGTGTCCGATTACTCCAGAGAACGGTCAATGGTCCAAAACGAGAAGTGCCAAATTTTTCGTAACTACGATTTTCGGACAGCACACGGAGAGAAGTAAACCGTAACGGTTACTGCTAACGCCGTATTAGTTACGCGCAACTTTCGGCACTGCAGTGAGCAGTGCCCATCCCTGCCTTGGCATGATCGGTTTCAGTATGCACCGTAACTGTTACGGTGCGACACCGGAAAAGTGTTCACCGACACCTTCACCGCTCTAGCTGTTACCGGTCCTGTTCTGGCAGTAATGGTTACTGCCAAAACCGAAACGTTTCAGCGCGTGCGCGGTTTAACACGAAAGGGAATCAAATTACCTCAAATATATTAAATAAATAAATAAATAGACAAGTAAATTAATAATAGATTAAATTAATAATAATTAAATATATCAAACTAACTTAAATATATCTTTATATTGAATTTCTTATTTCTCAAATATATAGATTTGTGAACTTGAAGTATAGTATTGAATATAACCATCTATCTATTTTCACTTTGATTTATGTTTTCATTGATATTATTATATATATATATATATATATATATATATAACATTTCGTCATATTTAAAAAAAATTGTATACTTATAAGGTAAGTATGCAGTAGTATTTTATACTATATAAGGTAAAATCTTTTCTGCATAGTACGCACAGTAACACTACACACAACTGCGAATAAGAGGAACGGAACCGATTTTGGCAGTAATCGTTACTGCTATGAACGGAGAGGTTCAGGTGTGAGCCGTTTTAGTCACTGCGGCTCCCACATCGGTTACCGCAGTAATAGTTACGGTGTAAACCGTAACGACACAGTTGGGCACCGCAAAAGGCACTGCAGAGAGACTATACGAATTTCTTTGTGTAACGTTTACGGTCGTCGCAGTAACCATTACGGTGATAGCAGTTACGTTTACTGTTTACTTCTCTCTGTGCAGTCTCCATAGCACACTCGCGGCCCAACATCGTTCTCCAATACTTCGAGAAATCAAGGAGAAGGAAAAAGAAAAGGAGGGGAGGTATCAAGACCTTAGAAGGGAGCTGCCACGACTGTACCCAAAATATTTTGTTAAATTAATTGTTCTTGTGATCAGTGTTCTCGGAGGTGCAAAACTCAAAACTATCTCTGGTTCGTAACTATAAAGCCATGCCCGCGTGCGAAAAATATGCGAAAAATATGAGATGGATGTAGAAGGCTGTCATCCTTGGGTCGCTTCGTGTCCTCTAGACATACGAGGGTTTCGCCAGCTAGTCGATATAATTTCGTCGTGTCCTGTGGCCACCCATCTCATAGTTGTGAGACGTGGCCCTAGATGTAATTTACCACGGTTCTACTGGCAGTCGGTGTCATTTTCATAGGTGGCACAGGGAGAAACTGCCATCTATAAAAATGACAACGGCTCCCAGTAGAATGGCAGTAAATCACACCTATGGCCACGTCTGTCGACCGTGAGGTGAGTGGCCACAAGGAATGAGGAAATCAGAACGACAGGCCATCGAAACTGGTGAGAGTTGTCGTTACGTCGGGTTATTCTGACGCCTGTCTATCTCCCGAGGTATTGGACAAGCTGAGGAAAAAAATGTCTAAAGGGATCATCGGGTCGGGGGCCATCGTAGTAGTTGCCACAGACATCTGGTCGTGAGACTGGCTAGTGCAGAGAACTCCAACTTTTAGGCTGAAATAAGGACTAAACCTGGAGTTCAAGAGAGAGAAGGCTGACTGGAATTTCTTCGCCAAGGTCGTTGATATCAAGAAGGTGAAATGGGCCGTTGAGCCTCTTCTGTCCCTTTAAATCACCAGGAGCGGATGGCGTATATCCTGTGCTCTTTTAAACTATTAAGGGCAAGTATTGCCCTAAAACATGTGTCATTGGCATGGAAAGATGGCGAAGTGTTGCTGGTAGGTAGATTACAATATGGTCGGACAGTCAAGCGATATTAACTGCAGTCGGGAAACCAGATATAACATCAGAGCTGGTTTGGAAGCGCAAAAAGGCATTCAACGAACTTGCAACAAAGAACAACATGGCTCTCATATGGGTTTCTGGTCACACAGGCATTAAAGACAACGAATAGGCGGACTAGTTGGAAAAAGGCGGAGCAGCAAGTGAATACATAGGACCGGAACCGGTACTGGGACCAGCGTCTTGCTGCTTTGGAATGGCCATCAAAAGTTGGATCCGGACGAAGCACCGGAAGTACTGGGAATGAATTCAGAGTTGCCGATAGGTGAAAGCCATTCTAGGCGATACGTACAGGATGGAGAAAGCTAGAAACATCCTGGGTTCATCCAAGAACGACATAACATCAGTGGATCAGAAGCCTGTACTATCACATGCACAAGATGGAGTATAATCTCACGACAGAGCCGTAAACGTCATAAGAGGAATGAGGTCATTATTATTATAAATGTTATTATTAATATCGTACCATTAAGCTATGGGATAAGCGTTACACATTCGGTTCTAGCCTCGTTATACTATCGGGTATCAAGGAATTCATATGACAAGTGTAAGTAAGGGATTTGTAGGAGAAGGGGATCAATCTAGGAGTCGCATTTTGCTTATTCAAAGAAAATAATCGACCCACAACACCGCTACAATACGGATCACTGATAAGTCTTTCTAGCAATCAGCCCAGGCGGAGAGCTTTACAAAACCATCGTAAATCACTTGATTTTCGGCTTCAGGGAATCTCAAAATGTGGACATCCGTTGAAAAACTGAGGTGCTAAATTTCGGACAATTCTAATACTTTTTTAATGAAAAATGATGAGAATGTACAAACAGAGAAACTATTAAATATTTAGAAAAGATGTTTGCCTCCCGAAGATCATTGGCGCGCCCTTGCAGCCACCACCTCTATAGGGCCACAGCATGCGGGGAAACAGAATAGAATTTTTCAAGTAGATGGAAGATTGTTTCATCTTGAATTGAGTGTTAAGCAAAATAACTAGCAAGACATAAAAGTTATTCAATTAGAAGACATGGTTCACTACTGGTCGGGTGTTTAGGAAAAAACAAACGGAAAAAATGTATGCGCTGCTAGGTTCCAACTAGAGAAAGAAAGAGCAAGCAATAATTCTGTAATTTATATTCTTAATTATATCCCTGACCTTAGAGCCACAGATTCTCTCAACCGTGTTTTCCAAAGCGTCTAGTATCCCTTCTGTATCGTATACCATTTCACCCTTGCTATTTCTCATGCCGACTAACTCTGCACTGCTACCTCCTTTCATAATGATCAACGCCAATTTCCAAAATAGTTTCTTGCTTCCTTAAAAATCGATTTACATTTTCTTCTCTTCTTCCGCCTTGATTTTATTCTGACTTTCTTTAACTAGTGTTTTTACTTTCCTGTTTTTGTCGCTAGAATCATTTTCATGTCTATTTCTCACCTAATCGCTAAGGACTGTAATGTAAAATTTTCTATGATACACGCTTCCTTTTTTCCGTAAATGGCTACGCCAATTTCATCATTCTCACGCATCACTAGACACTCTTCCTACAACCGCAGTACGACACACTTCAGTCGCATTCCTAACAATGATATCCTGGAGCACAGTGCATGCGATTTCTAGATCTTTTTTGCGTAGTAGCGCCCCCCAAGTTACCTTATCTGTGCGTTCATATATCCTTTTCTGAAAATCTATTTGCACTTTTGGTTTCTGTGAATTCTCAATATTAATTCGTGTCTGTTTCGTCTTTTTGGTTCTCTTTCTTGTCCATTTCTGACCGAAGTTCATTTTTGAGGCTAAGAGGTAAAGATTCGTCTCATGACCCTTGTATCTTTTTCTAGCTCTTCGACTCTTTCATTCGCAACAACAAAGTCACTTATACTGTGACAATCTGCTCTGCAGCAGGTGTAGAAGTGGATCATTTTATGCCCAAACTAAACATTTGTAACGAACAAGCCCTTTTATAAGCATAAGGTAACCAATCTGTCTCCGTTATTATTTGTTTTTTGATCCCAAAAATTACCTAGGACCCTTTTCGCACTCTGCCGTTCGACCCCAAACTATCCATTCACATCTCCTTAGTAAAATGATTATTTGTCCATGATCGCGAATACCTATAGTATTATTTCAAGTTTCTCAGAAGGCGTTTCTTATGGAAATAAATTGAATTGTTCGTATGCGAAAACATCATTTTTCCAGAAAACAATTGCTCAAAAATGGACTAAGTAAATGGGAAATTTACACTTTATTTTTCGTGAGTGAAAGATTTGACTTCTCTCTGGCACGGAAAGTGACAAAGTGACACTCAGAAGGCTCATTTGATGATTTGTTACGCTGTCTTTTATTTGGTTTCATTTTCTTAAGCGAGGGTAAACGTTCCAAGCATGAAAATTCTTCGTTTTCAATCCCAAAACCCGATTTCTTCAGGATATTATTATTCATTATATTCCATACAAAATAAACATAATATTCCTGAATTTGAGAAAATAATTCATTTTATTATTACAATGTTAAAAATGTTTGGAATTCTCCAACACTTCCACAATACAAGCGTAAGGCAAAATTACAAACACGGTATTGGAATGCCAAAATTGCAATATATGTATTGTAGCGTTTATAAGTCGAAAATTGTGCGCATGCGCCTCATCCAACCCATGTATCGCTGCATGATCCGTTGCATTTGGAAACTGCAACATTATGAATGTAGCGTTACCTTACATTCCGGAAATAAACTTCCAATACATTTAGTGGAAGTTTTATGCGGGAATTTTCAACAGTGTAGGTTTTGTTATTTGATACAATAAATAAATATAATCATGTACTTATCTTGCTTATACTTTAGAGTTATTTTTATATCTGGTGTATTCGACTGTTTCTTTAATAATAATGTTTGTATTGAGTCTCCTAATTTTTGAGTTATAAGTCTGGAACGCTACAAATTGAAAAATCTACCCAAAATCTACCCAAAATTTAAATTACTACAGTAATTTTCACATACTCAATAATTCGTATTTGAAAATTTTGAGAGTTTCACGAGTTCAAATTAAAGATCTGACCCTCCTGGGATATTTCTATAAAAATATCTCAAAACTCTTTCCAATCAATCGAAAATAAACAAAAAAATTGTAACACTTTCAAGGTAGGGGAGACCACCCTACAGTAGATAATGAACATACAGTAGATAATCATTAATTGAAAATACTAAAGTATGTAAAATAATTAATTTCATTTGATTAACAGTTCCCGTGCAGAAATCGCCATATATATTACCGATTACCCACTAGGGCCTGATCCGATGTGTACTATCTGGTCCTGATAGGAAGAATTCTGTGGCCCTGACTCGTACCAGACCGGGCTATGTACTGTGACGTCATATAGCCTCTTCGCAGCGCCATCTTAAGCCATATGCGCTAGATGTAATATAATCATGAACATAACCTTAATTTTGGTTTTCCTTCGTGGCGTTGTGTTGCAAATGTTCTGGGAGTGTTCGACCGTATAATATATTCTTAACACATTAATAATAAATGCCAAAATTAAGGAGCACACCGCGGTTTCGCAAACATCGTGCCATCAGTAAAATTCCGTATTTACGCGATGAACACGAAAGCAACGAAGGCAAGTCTTTTATGGTATTACAATTTTTATGGTATTATTACATTTTGTGATATATTTAATTGTATTGTACTGGATCCAAGTTCTAACCTAAACATTCGATTTCCTCATTTTAGTCAAAAAAACTATTATTTGATATTTTTTCGCTCGGTAGCGTTTTTTTGTAAAATAAGTAGTTGGAATTTTGAGGTTATATTTTGGATTCTACGTTTAAAGTTATGCATGTTATCGCTCCAGTGACGGGGTAAGGGATAATATTTGTGGATTGAAATGAAGAAATGTAATTTTGACAAATTCAATGCAACCGAAGAGGAAGTGCTGTCCCACATGAGCAACGCCTTCTGGAATGCAAAAAACTGGGACGGTAATCGGAATCAGAGGTCCAAATAACCATTTTGAATTATTTTTAAGGTGTTGTTAAAATAAAGCTCAATCCTATTAATTTGGCTTTTCATTTAATATTTTGTTATAATTATTTTGAAGCATTTTAATTCCTACTAGAAAAGTAAATAATGTGGCTAGACTCGGGTAAATAATAGGGGCCAGACCGGGGACAGATCGGGCGTTTGATCGGGCCCCTAGACATGGCTCTGAGGTGGCTACGTGTTTCATGATGAGTCTGGCCCTGACTCGATTTCCACATCAGGGCCCGATATGAACGAGTCTGAGCCCGGTCGGGGCCACGGCGAAATTTCTGAACGGGTTAGGACATTCTACATGTTAAGGAATTAGAACTAGAATTAATTATTTCAGGCATATTTGTGCTTTTGATTAATGATTATCTACTGCAGGCTCATTATCTACTGTAGGGTGGTCTCTCCTACCCAATAATTTTGGGCATTGATTGAAAATTTCGAGAATGTCAGGAGTTCTAATCAGAGTTCTACCCCCTCCCCCCATGGTACATTTTTATAAAAAAATCTCATGAAATCTGTAGATCAAGCCTAATTTTTATTATTCCGACTTACTGTTTAGCATAATTTTAATTTTCCCGAATTGCCATTCACCTTAATTTTTTGTTTCCTAATTACATATGAATGTAATTTTAATTTTTCTCAAATGCTGTTTGACCTAAAATTCAGTTACACGAATCTTCATTTGTCACAATACCCATGTTAACCAATCTCCACGTAACGGAAATAAAGTTTTAACTGAAGTCCATATGGTATAAAAATAATGTTGAAATAGTCCTTTGCAATAATAAAAATTATGTGGAATAACAATTCGGAAAAATAAAAATTAGACAAATGGTAATTCTGAAAGATAAAAATTAGTTATATAGTAAAAAGGGGTCGAGACAAGTTTACCATGTATACGTGGAAAGTATTCAACTTATGATTTGTCTATTGTAAACCTATTAAGGAAACCTTTTTCAGCATTTCAGCCATCGTTCAGGAGTTATACAGTTAACTGTAACCCAAGACATGGTGAAACCCGTCAAGAACCACCCTGATTTCTTCAAAAAGGTCATATCACTGGTAATGATCTACTATGATCATGAGACAAAAACCCAGTCAAGCATCAACAACTGTATTTTTTGACATCTGAAAGCAGCAAGAAATTCCAATCATTCCCAAGAGCCTATAATTTTATCAGCCGCATTCACCTTATTCTAGTCAATCCACTCTTGTTTGGCGTTATGAATCCCACCTTCATACATATAAATCCTCTCAATACGATGTAAATGCACCTGAATGCTTGTTCCAGTGACGCGGCTCTGCAGAAGAGCTACAGCTCTCCTTAGGCACAGGCACTGGGTGTTGTAACCCGTCGTGCCATA
The DNA here is from genome assembly GCA_932178445.1 of Andricus quercusramuli. Lineage (NCBI taxonomy): Eukaryota > Metazoa > Arthropoda > Insecta > Hymenoptera > Cynipidae > Andricus > Andricus quercusramuli. The sequence continues at coordinate 219,344 of CAKNXH010000216.1, read as the reverse complement.
GGATCAAAAGTGGGGGATACATATAAGGCCCATGAGGCCCCGCTGATGTCCCAGTAGTCTCTAGTCATCAACTTCTTGCATTAGCGGCCTATCAATATCAGTTTATCGCTCCTGGTACACAGGGATCAAGAAACTACCCACTCCTAGTCTTCCTCGTCAGGATGAAGACAGAAATCCTTTGTCTTCTGATCTGCCTCGGTGAGTTCTCCCCCTTCCAACGCTTGACCTTGACAGGAATGCGATACCAAAGAGGAAAGTCCGTCCAACTTTCTCGGTCTCATGCCGGCTAACCGAAACTGATACAAAACATCTTTTGTAATCAGTAACGAGACAATATTTCAGTGAATATTTGCTGATCAATTTTACATTCGCCCGAGCCTTTTTGGCTTTGCATAAATTTAAGGATTGTTTAATCGGGAATTCGGTTAATTCATATTTGATCAAAACTTTATTTAAGTGAAGAGTTTTAGTACAGTCCAATTAGGATTTCTGCTAGAACAAATTGGTGGTAGTTATTTTTTTGAAATTTATGTTATCAATAGAAAACGAAAAAAATGATACATTTTCCTCAAAACGTTCGTGTGGATTGATCGCTTCAGTGAAAAATAACAGAAAAATCTGTAGAAAAAACTATTAGAAAACATTTTTTTGGTATTTAAATATAGAATTGGCGGAGAGACGATATGAGAAAAAGTTATGTCTATTTCAAAACTTTTCTCTCCTTCTTAACAATAAATTGTTATTAACCATAATGTTTTCAACACGTACGCTTGTCCAAAAAATCTGAAAAAAATCAAGTACGACCATTTTATTTTTATAGCGAATTGCTATTTGCAATAGTTTCGTTGTAATAAACATTATTTAAAGAATTTTTGTAAGCAACATTTCACAAAAGCGCTAAATAATTATAGAAACTGTAAAAAAACAAGTGAAAAAATATAATTGTTTACCAGAAAATAGAGTACTTCACCATCCCTTCCCAAATTTTATACTTTGATTGTCAAAAAATGTTTTTTATTTATTAACACTACTGACTTTAAGGAATTAATATGTAATATTTTATCATTTTTTGAAGTAATATATAGAAATATTAAAAAGTAACTTCTTCGTGAATCCGAAAGGGGGTTTAGATGTAACAGGCCACAGATTTTTTAAATAAATAATTATTATTGATCGATTTAGGGCCAGTTCAAGTTTAAGGTTAGGAATGACGCGAGTAGGGTGCCGTACAACTAAACGGACAACTTTCCTGGTCTATTATTTACAAGTTTTTCATTGAATATTGAGAAAAAAATTATTTGGAATTTAGTGTGTTGTTTGAAAAGAAAAGAAACAAACTGCAATGAATTTTAATGAAATTCATCTAATCTAGTCAAATAAATTATTGAGCATTGATAAAGAATAATGAACTTTAGATAAATAAAGGATATCATAAATAAAGTAGAATAATTATTATACGCTCGACTATACGTATAGTTATAATATGCTTCAAAACTATATAAATTCTTTTAATTACAGAGTGCTTATATTAAAAAGCATGAAAGGCAAGGTTGCATTTATGATAGCAGTCATAATAATGTAGTCGAGAAACAGTAACAAACAGTTATTTCACAAAATATTATATCTAGTGCGTCATTTGGATTTTTGGAAAAAATTTTTTAAAAATCTGCACGTTTCGCGGGCACATTCTCTTCGTGCGCTTCGCGCGCGGCCCGCAAGTTTGAGCGCGCCTAATGCGTGCGCGGTTGTTGTATCGCGCGCTTCGCGCTCGCATACTTTTTGCCTCGCGCTTCGGGCTCGGCTTTTTTTGGGTTTAGATTAAAAAGGAAGTTTATTTATTCAAGGCTCAATCGGCCTTAAGGAACACGTTCTCATTGAAATACCTGCACACTTTTTTGAAGTCCGAAGACAAACGCCTAATTGCCTAAGAGAAAGTTTTGGATTAACTTACTGAAAATGATACCAAAAAATTGAAAATTCCATTTCTGGAAAAATAATTTTCGTTTTATTCATAGACGACTATATTTAAAAAAATAGTATGAATAGCATTTGTTTATTTTTTAATATGAACAATTTTGCTAATGAAAATTTTTTCTTATCTTGTATAGTTTTTCCGAAAAATTGAATTTTGTATCCCTAATAGTATTTTTCACATATAAAACGAAAAATATGTAACTAATCAAAAAATAGTTTCAATAAAATTTGTTCATCTTTCTAATATGAACAATTTTGCTTATGAAAATTTTTTTTATCTTGTATAGTTTTGCCTAAAAATGTAATTTTTTATTTTTAATAGCATTTTTCGCGAATAAAACGAAAAATATGTCACTTATAAAAAAAAAGTATCAACAAAATTTGTTCCATCTTTTTGATATGCAATTTTACTCTCCACCATTTTTTTCATATCTCGTATAGTTTTGGTGGATAATGGAATGTTTTATTTTTTAAAAACGTTTCCGATGGACAAAACCAGAACCATTGGTCAAAAATGGCTGGTTGACAAACTTGTTCTTTCTTTTCATAGCCTTAAAACGTGTGCCAAAGTTCAATCCAATCTGATCAGTGTTTTGAAATTTATTGTGCCTAAAGGCTACAAACAGACAGACACCATGGTAAAAATCGTTTTTTTCCGACTCAGGGTGTCTCAAAACGTGAAGATTTGATGAGAACCGACTGTGTCAAATTTTACATAAAACCAATACCTTCTCATTGAATGAGAATGTGAAAATGGTTTTACCCTGCCTGCACGCACCTGGACCCGTACCCCGGGCAATTTGCTCCATGATCGGCCCACCCTAGTTTTGAAACATTTTTGGTAAATTAATTACAGTGAAGTGTCTCCATACTGTTTTTATGAATTTATTTCTTTAATGCTAATTCTGAGGGTTTCCTAAATTATAATATTATTGTAATTGATCTTTTTACTTGCAGTCAAGTGCACAATGCACATGGACAATAGAAATGGCTTTTCTCTTAGTAAATTGTTACAATACGAGGTTTATAAATATGCATGTAATGATGATATCTTAGACAATAGACATCATCTGGAAATATTAAGTGTTTTTTTATTTTAATTGCACCTAGGTATATTCAGAAGATTGTTTTAATATAAAACAACAGTAAACATAATGTTTCAAACTTTCTATTTAAAAGTTTACGAACTCCATTCTGAGCAGAACACTCTGCAAGATTGTCATTATAACTTTTTGAATTTTCTTGAAAAATCGAAAATTCCAATTTTGATCGCACAAAAAAAAAGATAAAAAATCAAAAATTCCATTTTGTGGTCTGACTATACAAGATACGAAAAAAGATTAATTGCAAAAAATTGTGCACTCAAAAAGGAGCTACAAATTTGTTATGAATTATTTTTTGATAGGATGCGTAGTTTTTGCTTTAATCGTGAAAAATAACATTAACAGTATAACAAATAAATTTTTGCAAAAAAGGACGCAAGGTATGACAAAAGATGGTTAGAAAAAATTGTGCATTCAAAAAAGATCTACAAATTTGTTTACAATCACTTTTTACATGTTATTTAACATACAATTTTCGCCTAAATTATATCTATAAATTTTCGACGGCTCCACTGCAGAGAGAGCTCCAGTTATAGTTCAGACCGTATACAGCTCCAACTCGCGTTCTGCTCGCATACCGCTCTAAGTCATTTTTTTCGATTTTGAGTTTTTATGTTAGCATGAATAAATAGATCATTTTGCGTCGTCAGGTAAAATATTATACAATTCTGTGCAATATTAAAGGAGAATATAATAAGAAAAACTAAATTGGTTACTTTTTCAATTTCAGCTAGACTGCTCCAACTCAACTCGAGAAATTAAGAAGCAGGGCTGCAAACATACATGCACGAAGTAATTATAGAAAACAGTGTGAAATATGAGAAGATTTAAATTTTCAGTATGATGCATTATATTTAAAAATTAAATTTCACAACCTTTTCAATAATTAAGGTTTCGTATGTGTATCTTTATAACCCTAATACTAAATCTTTCAAAATATATGATCGATGAGTTTATCACTCTGCGGGTTATAATATTACTACGTGATCACTTGTTGTTTTGTAAATTTGAGACTAATGTTCGATGCGTGTTCGTTTCGTGTCTGAAGTGATTATAAAATTTTTTTATAATTGAAAAATAAATCTCAATAATCTTATAAATCCGTTTTCATTTATTTTCTACTGTATTTTTGTGAATGTTGGTACATTGACGAATAGAATGACATAACTTACAAGTTTTTGGGGAAAGGCATATTAAATAGGCTGCGACTATTTCGCCATACATATTTGTATGGCGAAAAAGCCGACGATAACTTATTTCAACATACAGTTATGTCCAAATAAGGTCAATATTTTATTTCGCCTATCGGAAAAATGCAGGAGGGGGTGATATTCAAAATGAGGAGAGTAGGCACGAAGTAGTATAAGGATATCCAACTCTATGGGCCATTTCGGAAAATTGTACCCCCGTTTTTCCGTACCCACATTCTATAGCACTTTAGATAACGTATTGTAGCGCCTCTTGCCGGAAACCGTTATAACATAGGTTTTGCAGTTGGTTTTCAACAGTTTCAAATTTTCTCATGAGAGGCGCTACAATACTTAATCTGGTATGCTGTGGCACAGAAAAATAGGGGGTATCCTTATATTAGAGTTGGATCTCCTTATACTACTTCGTGAGAGTAAGTTATTTATTATTGTATAGTAGTAGATTATAATGAACAAATCAATCATTGAAAATCTGCCCGCTCTGCGGGCACATTCTCATCGCTTCGCGCTCGATAATGTATTCACCTCACGCTTTACGCTCGGTTTCTCTAGATTTTTGAACTGCGTATTTTATTTTGAGGAAAAGAAAAAGTTTATTTACAAATATTATAAAATTATCAAAACTTCTACATATGAAGTGATTGATTTGTTTTTATTTTAGACTGAAAAGGAACTTTATTTACTTAAGGTAGTTTCCGAGTCCCACACTCGTACAAATATTGGAGTCCTGTGGGGCGCCTGTCGTTGTATGCTGTATTGAAAAAATTGCATGGTCCCGCATACTCAATATTTTATTGCGCTCCTGGCTTAGAATTCTTAGTGTGTGTGTATACGTATAGTCACCAATCCTTTGTCAGCGGCAGATTCGTAGATCGTGAAACGTCGAAATTTAAAACTAACCATCGCTGACCAACTGTGTGTAAACGTGTGTATGAGTGTATCAAGATCCTGCACCAAGCAAGCAGGAGAGAGGGAACAGTGTTGCCGGATCGCGAATCTTTGACGTTCATGCGTTTGAAAGTAATTAAAATTTCAATGTTTTTCATTCGATTATTTAGAAAAGTACGTGGTGACGGGATTTTATTATTTTTCTGACATATTTGTATTTTCAAGCAGCACAAGTAGACATATTCTTTTTATTTCTCTACCAGAGCATTTTATTACTACAAATTAAAATATGGAGAGTGCTTGTGCATTGCCCATGCATTCTGTGTTAAAGCAGTCATCTTTAACAATAATTATCTTGACATCAGTGTGGTAGAAAAATTTGAAATTAATTTAGCTTATAAAAAAACATTCTACTTGAAATAGTAGCTCAAATTTGAACAATTCTACCAGAGATCGATTTTTTCGGAAACCACCTTAAGGTTCTATCGACCTTGAGGAACACATTCTCATCCAGACACTCACGCTAGATAATTAATTTGAAAATCATTTGAACCTTGCGTTCAACGCTTGGTTCTGTGCACCCTATGATGGAAACAAAAAAGTAATTTTTTCGCAGCTTGTGTTATTCGTCTAAAAATTTGATTTTTCTATTTTCAATGCTGTTTTTTACGAATAAAACAAAAACTACGCATCATATCAAAAAGTGAACAATAAAAAATTTGTAGATCATTTTTAGGTGCACAATTTTTGTAGATCAATCTTTTGTTGTATCTTGCACAGTTTGACAGCAAAATTGAATTTTTGATTATTTTTATGTGCTATCAAAATTTGAATTTTTTATCTTTTGAAAAATTCAAAAGGTTGTTATGGAAATATTGTAGGGTATTCAAAAAGCAAAGTTTTTCTCCTCTTGACTTTTTTCATATCGTGCGCTTTTTGGCTTAAAATTTTCATTTTCGTTTGTTTTTTGGAATTTTGAAAATGCTATAACTCCGGTAATTTTTTTTTTCCGAAAAAGTCATTAGGATATTTTGTTCATCTTCTTGAGTACTGCTGATAACCGTACATAGAATTTTTCAAATGTTTTAGAAAAGTGGTCTCAAAAATTTTCAAAATGTGCTCACTTTTTGAATTTTTATCCAAAATAGCTGGTTAACGAACTCGTTCTTTCTTTGTAGGCCTTAAGAAAGTGTGCCAAAGCATAATCCAATCTGAACAATCTTTCGAAAGTTACCGTGCCTACACGATACTACAGACTACAGACTACTAACCACAGACAGACAGACAGACATACATACACCTTCGTAAAAGTCGTTTTTTCTGACTCAGGAGGTCTCAAAACGTGGAGATTTGATGAAAACCGACAAAGTCAAATTTTACATAAAACTAATAGCTTCTCATTAGAATGAGAATGTAAAAAGGCAATTATAATTGTACCAGTGAAACATGTGAGGCGAGTTAACCTCAAAATCTCAAAGATAGGGCTCAGAGGTGGTTATGACCACCGCTGTTAGGAGGCACAAAAATCCAATGCGCGAAATTTAAATTTCATTATACTTTGCTATTATGAATACGAATGGAACATTTTAATATTAAGAAAATTAAAATAAATTGTCAGGTCTAAATCCATTTTAGATCATGCAAGCCTTTAGTGAGAGGTATTTTTTGTAGAACGTTTAAAAATAAGCAAAGTGTTTTCTTAGAATTTTCTCAAACATATCGGTGTATGAAAAAAATCAATTTTTCAAGAAAAAAATTCTCGTAGCCACAAAAATGGTTTAACCGACACAAAACTTATAGAACGTCTTTCTTATAGAATTAAACATTGACAAAATTTGAGCTATTTATAAATACCGTTTTCAATATTTTGTACCGTATTTTCGAATGTTAAAAAGATTCTAAACTATAATCGGCTCTCCTGACAAATTTGCTAAAAGTGTCTTAGCTGTATACGAGCAGAAAAAAACCTGTAGCGGTATACGCACAGAACCAGAACTGAAGCACTCTGCAGTGGAGCCGTCGAAAATTTATTAGAACCACCTTATGCTAGGATGCGTATTTTTGGTTCTCATCGTGAAAAGTAAAATTGAAAATAAACAAATCAAGTTTATGAAAAACTGACATAAGTTGCAGTAAAATGTATGATAACAAAATTGTTTTTTTTTTGTATAGGATGCGCACTTCTTTGCATTATAAGAAAAAGACAATAAAAATACGTCTGTCTCGTTACAAATGCATGTTATGAATTATAATATACATTTATTGAAATGATATACATTTTCCAGGATATCTGAGAATAAGCAAGCCCAGGGCGAGGCAGAGAAATAAATGTAATATACATTTGACATCGTAGTGTTAAACATAATGTAGAAAATTTCGCGTTGTGGATAAAATCGAGTGCTAAGCACGAGATACGTGATGAGAATTTGTTCCTTAAAGGCGAAGGAGTTTTAACAAAAGAGAATTGACGATCACCAAATTACAGTTTTTGATGCTTTGACCTTCAATTTTTAAGGGTCTGTCAAAAGTCGCGCATCCAGTTTAATTTCTTTTTTTTTGTGTGTTTGAAAGTATGATTTTGTTATAGAAAGATACGATTCTTTTAGAAAATATTAAATTCACTATTTATAATAGTTCGTTTCTTTTAAGACTTTATTGAGTATTTCCACTTTAAAATAAATATATGTGTAATGATAATAAATAGTTTTTTCAAATCTTTAGGCTAGAAATTATTATTGAAATTTATCAATTTTTTAAAATTTATAATAGGTTTATAATAGTGGCATCGACTACCGGAGTCATTAGTGACTATACTCATTAAATAATTTTATACACAAAATATTTTCTAAATATATGAAATAAATAATTTTTTTAACAATTTTAATTTTTCCGCTGTGTGCGTAACCTTGAAACCCAGTTGGAAATTATTGTCAGCGCACGAGGCGATGAAGTCAGAAATTGTGTACGTAAAATTTGTATGGCAGCATGTGAGGAAAACCCTAGAAAATAGAATTATTTAACTTTTACATCAATAAAGATGATGATTTAGGAAATGAAAATTTATTATTCACTTTTATTATTTGTCACACAGCAAGTTCTTCTTCAATATTCAGAATAAAAATTAGAATTGGAAATGTGTGCATGTTTAACATATAAACAAAATTTTAATTCATAGGCGATTACTCAGAACCAAAGCGTAGATGATAGTGGTAAAAGTAACTGAAAGAGAGGAAAAAGTTGCTGTTTTGTTAGCTGCACAAATTCACAAATAAATGCAATTCCAAGGTGAAGGTTTTATGGTTTTCCAGTTCAATTTTCATCTTTTGACTGTTCATAAAACAAACTGAAAGAAGCCTGACAAATCCTGCGCAACGTGACAGCGAGTTGCTGCGTCGTTTTTTAAATTAAAATATTTTGAAAGTCTCTTCGCTATGTTGACTCGAATCTTGTTGACATTCTGTCTCAATTTCGTTTCTTCGTATGTTAACAGTTTGCGTTGATATTTATTCTTGACTGATTAGCAATGCTAAAGTTAGGTACAATATTTTCATTCTCGCCAACAGTTGTCGCAATTAAGGGTGATCGACGTTCGTATAATTAATTGGATTAATTGTTACATTAATGTTTTTGCGATTTAGTATACCTAGGGAGAAAAGCGAAACTTTTGGCAAAATAATGCTTTCTTGGAAAAAATATTGAATTATATTCTTAAGAATTCTAATTTGAATAATGATGTTATTGTTGAACAGAAGAAGAAATTTGAATTCAACAACAAGATTAATTTAAACTGATGACATTGTCTTCCTAAATTGTTGTTTCAAATCGCTTAATACTAAACTGTTAAAAGTAATGCAATTTTAACAAACAACGGCTTATTTTATTGACGAAGAGATTCTCTTAGAATTTTCTATGTTAAATATGTTGAAAAATATATTAATGGATAAATAAAGTTATTTCTGTACACATAATTTTCTTCGTTACGAAATACGCATTCATTATTAAAATCGTGCTTCGTAAGAGTATAGGTGATATATTTTTGTCCAAAATTTTTCTTTTATCCTTTAAATACCTTAATAAACTTTTAAAACTAGATTAATGCACTGCCATATTTCGTTTCAACTCACATGGGTTTGTAAGATTATGTTCAGTTAAACGAGGTAGAACTTAATAATTAGATAGTTAATAATATATATATATATATATATATATATAATTAAAAAAAAAGTTAAACAACCACCGCAGGGTACCACTAAGAGCAACTGCCATAGAAAAAAAAATGTCAATAGCCCCCAGTAGAACCACGGTAAAAAAAACCTATGGCCACGTCTCACATTCGTGAGATGGGTGCTCACAGGGCACGACGAAATCACAACGACAGGCCGGCGAAACCCTCGTCTGTCTTGAGGACACGAAGTGATCCAAGGATGACAGCTTTTTGCATCCATCTCGTAAGTGCCTTGGCATATTTTTGGCACGCGGGTATGGCTTTAAGGTTACGAACCAGTGAAAATTTCGCACCTCCGAGAGCACCTATCACAAGGACTCGTGCCGAATATTTTGGGTACAGTCGATGCAGCTCTCTTTCAAGGTCTTGATACCTCTCCTTTATTTCTTTCACCTTTGCAGTGATGTTGTATTCGGACGGAGCTAAGAATTCGATTACGAATATAGTTCATTTCTCGAAGTCTTGGAGAACAGTGTCAGGCCTCGAGTGCGCAACGGAGACTGCTGCCCGAAAATCGTAGTTCCAGAAAATCTGGCACTTCTCGTTTCGGAATATGGACTATATCCCTTGGAGCGTTCGGCAGGGCAGGGTCGCGACCAACACCGTAAGAGCGACAAAGATGGTAATAAAGTACTCTTAGGGCCGCATTATGTCTATAGATATACGTTGTTCCTGCGTGGGTCGGACAGCCCGATAGTATGTGTTCTAGGTACTCAGCGTGTGCATGACACGCTCTGCACCTATCACTGGGAACTTCTCGACATAAAATGCGGTGACAGTATGCTAAGGTGGAGATGACACCCGTCCTGGCATGCGAAAATATAGCCCTCTGTACCTGAATTGAGCCCTGATGATTTGAGGAAAGCAAAAGTTTGCTCTTTCGACAAGGACTGTTTTTATACATTTCTGTGAAAGTTTCCGTGCATATGCTTGTCGAGTAGCTCTTGGTAAAATTTTCCAACCTCTGCTTTCTTTACTCTGGCTTTCAGACGTGAAGCATCTAGATAGAGTAATGCACTTTCCTCACTTCTGATGTTAAAATTCAGGCCAAGGGTCACAGCAGCTTGCTTCGCAGCTTTGTAAAGGAACGCTCCTTCGCCAATCATCTCGTGGTTTCTAACCATCTTTAGGAGAGGATCTCTGCCATTCGCAATGACGTAAGCTGTACTTAAAACAATTCGGTTATGAAGACACTGGAGATTCAGAAGTCCGCGTCCGCCTTGACGGCGTGAAATGTATAATCGCGGAACTGACGAATTGATGTGCAAGCTTTGATGCATATGCATGATCTTACGCGTGGTGACATCAAGGGCCTTAAGCTCGTTTCTCGTCCAGTGAACCACCCCAAACGAGTAGAGTAGAACCGGGACGGCAGGCATGTTAGTCGCAGATACCTCGTTCAACGCCGACAGATTGGAAGACCAGATCTGTCGAAGAAGAGGCTTGTATCTGCTTCGGAGAGACTCCTTCCCTGATGTTACGTCCTGAATGCGGCTTTGAGGCACGCCGAGGTATGTATAGGTCTCTCCAGTATTAAGACGTCTAATAACACTTATATCCACAAGCTCAGGGTCCTTGGGAACGCCAGTAATCTTTCCTTTCTTCAAATGAATTTTGGCACACTTGTTCAAACCAAAGTCCATCCCAATCTCTCCTGTGTAGTTCTTGATGATATTTATAGCAGTTTGAAGTTTGCTTTTACCAGCGGCATAGATCTTCAGGTCGTCCATATAAAATACATGAGTGACCTTATGCTCACGCTGATTAGTGTCGTCACAGAGGTATCCAGGAGAATTCCATAGTGCGAGAGATAGAGGCAGAAGTGTGATGCAAAAAAGCAAAGGGCGCATACTATTCCCTTGAAAGACGCCCCTCTGGAAGGTGACGTTGTTCGTCGTCAGACGATAATTCCAAGATGAGATGGTAAATATAGTTTTCCAAAGAGGCATCAATCTTTCCATGCATATCACTATATGTGGATATACCTTCAAGCTTTCCAACAGACAGATGACAAGTCTATATGAGAGGTTGAATCGAAAGCTTTCCGGTAGTCAATCCAGGCCATTGACAGGATGCGCTGATGGACTGTAGCGTCTTCACAGACACACCTGTCAATCAGCAGGTTCTCTCGACAGCCTGCTACACCTTTTTTCGAGCGACGTTGTTCGTACATCTCTCGCCATACCGGCTCAATTCGTCGAACAATCCTGTTGTTTAGGACAGCTGCAAAGATCTTATACAGTGTGTTCAAACAAGTTATTGGCCTGTAATTCTCTGGTTTGGACAAGTTGCCTTTTTTCGGTAGGAGTATAGTGCGTCCTAATACCAGCCACTGCGGAATGGGCGTCTCCGACTTTAAATATGAGGTGAATATACGGGCCAAATTTTGGTGTATAGAAGTAAACTTCTTCCACCAAAAGTTCTTGATACAATCTGGTCCAGCACCGGAAAAGTTCTTCGTGCCTCTAAGTGCTGTTTTCACCACTTCAGCAGTGACTGATGGGCACTCCTCCTCAGATTTTATGAGGCTGTCGCAAAACTCCTTGAAGCGGATGATATTGCCAGTATCTTCTTTCAACTCTAGTGTTTTCGGGATCTTGTACACCATATATATATGTGTATATATATATATATATATATATATATATATATATATATAAAGACCAAAATATAAATATAAAATATAAATATATAAGACCAAAAGAAGAATGCATCAACTCAGCACAAAGATAGGCTGGGCTAGACATTACGCGTCCCGCATTCAGTGTGTGATTGACTACATAACATCTGGCAGGAATTTCACTGCCAAGGTTCGACGGTTCGCGCGCGAACTGCGGATCCGTCATCACACAATCAACAAATCAAAGCTAATGACCATCAGACAGCATATTGTTGACAGAATACGAATACTATCTAACGCTAGAAGAAGTCTAGAGCGGAGAGAGAGGTGGGTCAGAGAAAATCAACAATTTTCATCTGATCCATCTAAACTCTTCCAAGACCCTCCAATTACTGTCGACCATCCGTCCAAACCAGAGGAGGTCGAAGCATTTTGGAGAGAAGTCTACGAGGTCCAGCATCCACTTCAAGAAGACTCAAAGAACATAAATAGCTTCAAGGAGCTGTGCAATGCCCTCATAACACCTGAGGAAGAATGCCCACCTATCACTACCGAGGAGGTGAAAAACGTATTAAAAGGCATGAAGAACTTTCCCGCTCCGGGACCAGATGGTATCAAGACCTTCTGGTGGAAGAAGTTCCCTTCAACCCACCAGCATCTGGCCCGAATTTTCACCTCATATCTAAAGTCGGAAGAGCCTATTCCGGAGTGGTTGGTGGAAGGGCGCACAGTGCTCCTGCCTAAGACGGGCAACTTAGCTGACCCTAAGAATTACAGGCCAATAACTTGTCTGAACACACTGCATAAGATCTTCACAGCCATCCTAAATGATAGGATTCTTCGGACAATTGAACCTGTGTGGCGAGAGATGAATGAACAACGTGGCTCGAAGAAAGGCGTAGCAGGATGTCGGGAGAACCTGCTCATCGATAGATGTGTCTGTAAAGATGCAGCATCCTATCAACGATCTCTATCGATGGCCTGGATAGATTACCGAAAAGCTTTTGATTCAACCTCCCATAGACTTATCATCTGTCTGTTGGAAAGCTTGAAGGTTCATCCACACATCGTGAGATGCATAGAGAGATTAATGCCGCTTTGGAAAACCAGATTTACCATCTTATCTGGAAAATATCGTGTGATTACTAACAGTATCACCTTTCAGAGAGGTGTATTTCAGGGCGACACCATGAGCCCTCTCCTCTTTTGCCTCACATTATTGCCACTATCTCTCGCACTTCGTCATTCCGAAGCGTACCTCTGTGGCAAACCTGGACATCGAAAGCATAAGGTAACTCATGTATTTTACATGGATGATCTTAAGCTCTATGCTACAAATCGAGACAAACTACATCTAGCTTTAAAAATTGTCACAGAGTACACTCAAGAGATTGGAATGGAGTTCGGGTTAGAGAAATGCGCCAAGGTTAATTTGAAGAAAGGAAAACTTAACGGCATCCTCGAAGATCCTGAACTCGTTGACAGAAGCGCTATACGACACCTTTGCGCTGGAGAGACATATACATACCTGGGCGTGCCACAAAGCCGCATTCAGGACGTAACATCTATAAAGGATACTCTCCGATGCAGATACAAACGTCTCCTCCGACAGATATGGTCTTCCGAACTGTCGGCGAGGAACAAAGTATCTGCAACGAACATGCTGGCCGTCCCAGTAGTAGTCTATTCATTTGGAGTAGTTCCATGGACGAAGGACGAGCTGAGATCCCTCGACATCGGGTCCCGAAAGGTTATGCACATGAACAAAAGCATGCACCTTAAGTCTTCTGTTCCACGACTTTACATCTCACGCCGTCAAGGTGGTCGTGGAATACTGAATCTTGAATGTCTTCACAACAGGATTATTCTGGATACAGCACATATTGTCGCAAATGGACGAGATCCTCTTCTTAAAATGGTCAGAAAACACGAAGAAGTAGGCAAAGGGGCGTTTCTTTATAAAGCAGCAGAAGAGGCTGCTGAAACACTCGGCCTTGACTTCAATATCAGGGGTGAGCGAAATGCATCAAATCTTATCCATCTTAAATACTTACTCCTGAAGGCCCGGATTAAGAAAGCACAGGAGAAAAACTTCCGCGAAGAGCTCCTCGACAAGAAGATGCACGGCATCTTCCACAGAAATGTGGAAGATCAGTCGATGTCGTATGAGCTGACGTTTGCTTTCCTTAGATCACCCGGATTGAAGTCGGGCACAGAGGGCTTCATTTTGGCATGTCAAGATGGTGTCATTTCCACTCTAGCATACCGTCGCCACATTTTGAGCCAAGATATTCTCGATGATAGCTGCAGAGCGTGTCATGAACACCCCGAGCATCTAGGACACATACTATCTAGTTGTCCAGCTCATGCGGGAACAACCTACATCCAAAGGCACAATGCGGCACTGAGAGTGCTTTATTACCGTCTCTGCCACTCTTACGGAATTAGCCCAAATACCTCTCCGCTGAACGCCTCTAGAGAAATAGAGTCAATTGTCGAAAATGAGAAGTGCCGCATATATTGGAACTTCATTTTCTCGACAATTGTTTCTGTTGCGCACTCGAGGCCTGACATGGTTCTTCTTGACTTCGAGAAACGAACCATGTTCGTTATCGAATTTTCAGCGCCAGCGGACAAAAACGTCACAGCGAAGGAGAAAGAAAAGAAAGAAAGGTATAAAGACCTTATGAGGGAGTTGCGACGGTTATACCCGGAATATTCTGTTAAGCTAATCGTCCTGATCATTGGCGCTCTTGGAGGTGCCAAGGTTTCACTTGTTAATAGCCTGAAAAGCATCCCTGGGTGTCAACAAAATGCTGAGGCACTTGCAGGGAGAATGCAGAAGGCGGTCGTCCTTCAGTCGCTCCGTGTCCTCAGGGTGCACGAGACTTTCGCCGGATCATCGTATTGGATTCGCGCAGACTGTAACCACCCATCTCACGGTCGTGAGACGTGGTTACAGCTGAAATTTTACCGCGATTTCGCTGGGAGCGGGTGCCATTTTTCAGATTAGCACCCGCTCCCGGCGAAATCCTGCGGTTGTCCGTATGACAAACTTTTAACTATATATATTATCTGACGCAAGGAGGAGGATACAGAAGAGGGAGAGATGGATCAGAGAGAATCAACAGTTTCTCGCTGACCCATCGCGCCTCTTCAGTGATCCCCCTGTTTTTGTAAAAAATCCACCCAAGCCCAAGGAGGTAGAGACTTTTTGGAGAGAGGTGTACAAGATCCCGAAAACACTAGAGTTGAAGGAAGATACTGACAATATCATCCGCTTCAAGGAGTTTTGCGACAGCCTCATAAAATCTGAGGAGGATTGCCCATCAGTCACTGCCGAAGAGGTGAAAAAAGCACTTAGAGACACGAAGAACTTTTCCGGTGCTGGACCAGATTGTATCAAGAACTTTTGGTGGAAGAAGTGTACTTCTACACACCAACATTTGGCCCGCATATTCACCTCATATTTAAAGTCGGAGATGCCCATTCCGCAGTGGCTAGTGTTAGGACGCACTATACTCCTACCGAAAAAAGGCGACTTGTCCAAACCAGAGAATTACAGGCCAATAACTTGTTTGAACACACTGTATAAGATTTTTACAGCTGTCCTAAACAACAGGATTGTTCGACGAATTGAGCCTGTATGGCGAGAGATGTACGAACAACGTGGCTCGAAAAAAGGTGTAGCAGGCTGTCGAGAGAACCTGCTGATTGACAGGTGTGTCTGTAAAGACGCTACAGTCCATCAGCGCGTCCTGTCGATGGCCTGGATTGACTACCGGAAAGCTTTTGATTCAACCTCTCATAGACTTATCATCTGTCTGTTGGAAAGCTTGAAGGTACATCCACACATAGTGAGATGCATAGAGAGATTGATGCCTCTTTGGAAAACTAGATTTACCATCTCATCTAGGAATTATCGTCTGACGACGAACAACGTCACCTTCCAGAGGGGCGTCTTTCAAGGGGATAGTATGAGCCCTTTGCTTTTTTGCATCACACTTTTGCCTCTATCTCTTGCACTACGAAATTCTCCTGGATACCTCTGTGGCGACACTAATCAGCGTGAGCATAAGGTCACTCATGTATTCTATATGGATGACCTGAAGATCTATGCCGCTGGTAAAAGCAGACTTCAAACTGCTTTAAATATCGTCAAGAACTACACAGGAGAGATTGGGATGGACTTTGGTTTGGACAAGTGTGCCAAAATTCATTTGAAGAAAGGAAAGATTACTGGCGTTCCCAAGGACCCTGAGCTTGTGGATATAAGTGTTATTAGACATCTTAACACTGGAGAGACCTATACATACCTGGGCGTGCCTCAAAGCCGCATTCAGGACGTAACATCTGTGAAGGAGTCTCTCCGAAGCAGATACAAGCATCTTCTTCGACAGATTTGGTCTTCCAATCTGTCGGCGTTGAACAAGGTATCTGCGACTAACATGCTTGCCGTCCCGGTTCTACTCTAC
Source organism: Andricus quercusramuli (assembly GCA_932178445.1). Classification (NCBI taxonomy): domain Eukaryota; kingdom Metazoa; phylum Arthropoda; class Insecta; order Hymenoptera; family Cynipidae; genus Andricus; species Andricus quercusramuli. The sequence continues at coordinate 202,851 of CAKNXH010000216.1, read as the reverse complement.
TCGTTTGGGGTGGTTCAATGGACGAAGAACGAGCTTAAGGCCCTTGATGTCACCACGCGTAAGATCATGCATATGCATAAAAGCTTGCATATCAATTCGTCAGTTCCGCGATTATACATTTCACGCCAGCAAGGCGGACGCGGACTTCTGAATCTCCAGTGTCTTCATAACCGAATTGTTTTGAGTACAGCTTACATCGTTGCGAATGGCAGAGATCCTCTCCTAAAGATGGTCAGAAACCACGAGATGATTGGCGAAGGGGCGTTCCTTTACAAAGCCGCGGAGCAAGCTGCTGAGACCCTTGGCCTGAATTTTAACATCAGAAGTGAGGAAAGTGCATTACTCCATCTAGATGCTTCACGTCTAAAAGCCGAAGTAAAGAAAGCAGAGGCTGGAAAATTTCACCAAGAGCTACTCGACAAGCAAATGCACGGAAACTTTCACAGAAATGTAGAAAAACAGTCCTTGTCGAAGGAGCAAACTTTTGCTTTCCTCAAATCATCAGGGCTCAATTCAGGTACAGAGGGCTTTATTTTCGCATGCCAGGACGGTGTAATCTCCACCTTAGCATACCGCGCCCGCATTTTATGTCAAGAAGTTCCCAGTGATAGGTGCAGAGCGTGTCATGCACACGCTGAGTACCTAGAACATATACTATCGGGGTGTCCGACCCACGCAGGAACAACGTATATCTATAGACATAATGCGGCCCTAAGAGTACTTTATTACCATCTTTGTCGCTCTTACGGTGTTGGTCGCGACCCTGCCCTGCCGAACGCTGCAAGGGATATAGTCCATATTCCGAAACGAGAAGTGCCAGATTTTCTGGAACTACGATTTTCGGGCAGCAGTCTCCGTTGCGCACTCGAGGCCTGACATTGTTCTCCAAGACTTCGAGAAACGAACTATATTCGTGATCGAATTCTCGGCTCCATCCGAATACAACATCACTGCAAAGGAGAAAGAAAAAGAGGAGAGATATCAAGACCTTAAAAGAGAGCTGCTTCGACTGTACCCAAAATATTCGGTACGAGTGATTGTTCTTGTGATAGGTGCTCTCGGAGGTGTGAAATTATCGCTGGTTCGTAACCTTAAAGCCATACCCGCGTGCCAAAAATATGCCAAGGCTCTTGCGAGATGGATGCAGAAAGCTGTCATCCTTGGGTCGCTTCGTGTCCTCAAGACACACGAGGGTTTCGCCGGCCTGTCGTTGTGATTTCATCGTGCCCTGTGACCACCCATCTCACGGATGTGAGACGTGGCCATAGGTGTATTTTACCGCGGTTCTACTGGGGGCCATTGACATTTTTTCCAGATGGCAGTTGCTCTTAGTGGTACCCTGCGGTGGTTGTTTAACTTTTTTTTTAATTATATATGTATACATACATACAGGGTGTCCCAGTCTCAAGTGTCCGGACTTATATAGCCGTATAAAAATGAAAAAAAATGAACAGAAAATTCCTTTTCCAAAAATCAGTTGAAGTTTTGGTTGTTGAGTTATTAAATATTTGATCTGGAGCAATCAGGAAGGCCGTATAAACAGCCGTGTGTGCGTGAACGGGATTTCAACGCAGTGTTATCGAAACGAGTGCAGAGGTGGGGTTGGCGTCGGGAGAACACTACGTTGGAATCCCGTTCACACACACACGGCTGTTTATACGGTGCTCCTGATTGGACCAGTTTAAATATTTTATAATTCAAAAACTAAAACTTCAACTGATTTTTGGAAGAGGAATTTTAGGTTCACTTTTTTTTATTTTTATGGGGCCATATAAGTCCGGACACTTGAGTCTGGGACACCCTATATATATATATATATATATATATATATATATATATTTTATTTTTATATTTATTTATATATTATATATTATTTATGATATTATATATTATATATATATATATATATTTACATTTATATTTTATTTTATGTCAAGAAGTTCCCAGTGATAGGTGCAGAGCGTGTCATGCACACGCTGATTACCTAGAACACATACTATCTGGGTGTCCGACCCACGCAGGAACAACGTAAATCTATAGACATAATGCGGCCCTAAGAGTACTTTATTACCACCTTTGTCGCTCTTACGGTGTTGGTCGTGACCCTGCCCTGCCGAACGCTCCAAGGGATATATAGTCAATTGTCCGAAATGAGAAGTGCGAAATTTTCTGGAACTACGATTTTCGGGCAGCAGTCTCCGTTACTCACTCGAGACCTGACATTGTTCTCCAAGACTTCGCGAAACGAACTATATTCGTGATCGAATTCTCGGCTCCGTCCGAATATAACATCACTGTAAAGGAGAAAGAAAAGGAGGAGAAGTATTAAGACCTTAAGAGAGAGAGAGAGAGCTGCAACGACTGTACCCAGAGTATTCGGTGCGAGTAATTGTCCTTGTGATTGGTGCTCTCGGAGGTGCTAAATTATCACTCGTTCGTAACTAGAAAGCCATACCCGCGTGCCAAAAATATGCCAAGGCACTTGCGAGATGGATGCAGAAAGCTGTCATCCTTGGGTCGCTTTCGTGTCCTCAAGACACACGAGGGTTTCGCCGGCCTATCGTTGTGATTTCGTCGTGCCCTGTGACCACTTATCTCACGGTTGTGAGACGTGACCATAGGTGTGATTTACCGCAGTTCTACTGGGGGCTATTGACATTTTATAGATGGCGGTTGCTCTTAGTAGGACTCTGCGGTGGTTGTTTAACTCTTTTTTTTAAATTATATATATATATATATATATTCATATATAGTCATCTCACGGTTATAAGACGTGGCCATAGGTGTGATTTACCGCGGTTCTACTTCAGGCTATTGACATTTTTTAGATGGTAGTTGCTCTCAGTGGGACCCTGCGGTGGTTGTTTAACTCTTTATATATATATATATATATATATATATATATATATATATATATATAATATTTTTTTCTTCAATAATAAAAACAATCTTCAGTAAATTAAATAGCTAATTCGAAATCAGAGAACCTAATGTGGACCAATTTGACATACAAGACTCACAATTTTTCAAATCCAAACTATTTTTGTCTGAGATGAAACTCAAGTTAATCTTTTTAACATAAAGTAAACAAATTTGCCATTAACAAATTTCTGAAGAAGTAGTTATTCAACGGGATATCTTATCAATTTTTTCTTGATATCGCGGTAAAGGTGCATTAGGTAGCTCTGGTCACTCATGATAACTCATATATACTCATATCTCTCATTGGCATAAAAGAAACTTCGATGTGAATGGTTCGTGTCTACTAAACAAGAGCATTTCACGAAGCAGCGACCAAAACCTTCTTATCAAACATTTGAAAAACTACAAAAAAATTGGATTGGTTTGAATTCGGGTACATAAATTTACTCTCCAACTACGTGACTCGCAATTTTTGTTTAATAATTTCACTTTATTTGTTATTCATTGAAGTTTTCTTGCAACATGCCACAATCTAGTAGCCCTGACCATTTCGTGTCGTTTACATCCAGACAGATTTTTTCATTTGAGATTTTATTTGTTTCAGTTAAGAACCAATAAATAACTTTTGTGTAAACATAGTTGCCTCTAATTTTTTTGAATGTGGTTGAGTATTTTTGTTCTAGTGCATACAATTTGAAATCCTCATTTTAAAAATAGATTTTCCGTTGATCAATATTATGATAAAATTTCCAAATATTATGATATTCTTAGTGGCTGGGGCTATTCAACACTCTTTTTAAATATAAGTATGGTTTGAAGTTCTTGGTAAAAACGATACTACTCGTCTCTGCCCTATGATTTTTTTGTTTATATTAATCCAAAAATAGTTCTGATTTATGTTTATTATAAAAATTGTCATGAAAGAATTTAAAAACTTCAAAAATAAGTATAGAAAGTTGCAATTCACGGGTAAGTATTACACAAAAATGTTGCGCTTCAAAACATTTTATTTCTCGTTCTATTCTTTCACGTTACAATTACTCTTCATTCAAAGACGGTAAAAATGATCATAACTAATTATCGATTAACTATTGATTGCGTATTCTTGTACATAGATTGCTGATTATTTATTGTCAATTATAAATTGTTCATTGTCTCTTGTATATTTTTTCTTTCAGAATATTTCTGATTCATAATGTGTATATACTGTACAATATTAATTGACAATAATTACTGACCAATTGTTATTATCCTCGTATTGTGAGAATGTATTTTATAAATTAAAAGTACAAATTTAATGCACACGAGTTAACCTTTTAACAGAAAATGAACGAATCGAAAGGAATCGAAGTGAATCCGATCAGTTCGAGACTAATGTTGACTTCCATTCATTAACATGATCGAGAAGCGATGCAAGAGTGTAGTCCCACAGAAAGCAGAAAGTTGTTGGAATGATTGAGTCTCCTATGGCTTTCTCGCTTTCCTCGGTTAGCGAGGTCGTCCGACACCTATTATCGTGTTCTTCGCATGTCCATCTTTCCCTACGTCTGTCCGCTCTCAGGGACATGTTAGGCTGTTAGATGTCTTGAATGTTAAGTACAAAGCACCTGGACAGTTATTTCTTCTTTTTATAGTCCTGAGAATTGCGTCCGCATTGCTCGAAGCCACGCCTAAAAAGTACATTTTTACGATTGGCCATGAGTTGTTCAATTTTCTATGCAAAAAGGAGCGAGCGGTTTGTCTTCTAGAATAACAAGAAAGAGCTGAAACAAAGTTTAATGGAGCAGTGAAGCTTGCAATTTTACTTGAGGGGCTTATATGTAGACCATTTTTAATGAGATTTAGTAAAAAAAACTTTAAAAATGTTTTTAGAAGAAGAAAATTCGAGGATAAGAAAATTTAACGATTTAAAATCTTAGACTTAGATGGCCAAGTCTTGCCCGAGATTTCCTATTAAAATATTGAGTCCCTCCCACAAAATATCGAGGGAGACTATTGAGGAAAAAACCTTCCCGGGAAAGATTTGCCCGTCCATGTCACTGACCGAGAGACCCACTATTTTCATGAGGGAAAGATGCCCGATGAAACCGGGACCCGATAGACTAAAATTAAGAAAATTACTAAATTTAGAAAGCATCCTTTGGTTGACGAAGTTTTCTCTTTATGTGAATAATGAAAATAAAAATTTGAGTCTCAAAGTGGATAATTTAAAATGTTCAGTTATTAATTAAATTAATTAAATTGTTAATTTATGGAATTAATTTTCAGGCTTCGCGAGTGCATTGACGAGGAAACAGGAGGCGGCGGAGCAGAGTCGCCGAAAAGTATCAACACCTGTTCAAAGGAAGCCTCTAGTTCAAGAAGATGAAGAAGAATATGAAGATGTTGAACTCTCAGATAAATGTCCAGAGCCCAATGGATATTTTCCAGATGCCGAGCAATGCGATAAATATTACGATTGCAGGGATGGAAAATTCACAGAAAAACTTTGTCCAGATGGTTTAGTTTTTAACGATTTCAGTCCCCAACATGAGAAATGTGATTTACCTTTTGGCATTGATTGCTCTAAGAGGACAAAATATCGTACGTTTTTTTAAAATCTCATTTTATAATTCAAGTTATGCATTCCATGCACAAGAAATGATATTTCGTTTGAATAATATTTGATTATTTGAAATATTATATTTTGAAGAATGAAATTACTGTAGCGAAGTAAATTTTATAATAATAAAATCTGGATCAAATGCGTTGTATTTAAAAATATGAATAAGCACATAAAATGTTTGAATAATTGACCTATTTAATGAATCATTTTGCTATTCCTTGATATTGATATTTGTTATATATACTTGGAAAGTATTTTGAAAGTCTTTCAAAGCTGCAATATTAAAGATGGAAGTATTGATCACAGACGACCTTATGTTTTTAATTTTTATTTCAGAAAAGCCACAGCCGAGTCATCACTGTCCTCGAATGCACGGTTACTTTGCTCACGAGGACAGCACCAATTGCGATACGTTTTATTATTGCGTCGAGGGCAAATTTAACATGATAACGTGTCCTGCCGGTTTGGTCTTCTCACCAAAAACCGGAATTTGCAATTGGCCAGATGAGGCTCAAAAGAAGGGCTGTGGATCGAGGGAGCTTTTTAACTTCACTTGTCCCAAAGTCGATGAATCAGAAGCAGCCACTCATCCTCGTTATCCTGACGCCGAAAATTGTCAATATTTCTATGTCTGTGTCAATGGAGAAATTCCAAGGCGAAATGGATGCAAACTTGGCCAGGCTTTTGATGAAAGCACTGGCAAATGTGATTGGGCTCGAAAAATTCCCGAATGGTAAGCTTTAAACAATTTCACACTGATTAAAAATTTAAAAAAAGGTTACACGTAAAGCCAACAAAAATCTAAGCGTAACCGTTTTGTCAGGCGCGGCTCTACAATAATGGTGAAATCAGCGATCGCCCCCCACCCTCCAGGATTTTCTGCCTTACCTTCCTTTTTTTCTTTTTCACTGATAAATGAACAAAAGCTATAAAAAATATGCAATTTCATAATGGCAAAAATAATGTAAAATTGTTAATTAATATTTTAAAGATTGCAAATTATATAAAATAATATTATATGTGTAAAATGTATGCATGTGTATACAATTTTCTTACGCCCCCCCCCCCCAGCCAGGACACTTCTCTGGATCCGTGCCTGCGTTTTGCTCAGATAATGCAGAAGAACACAAAAACAAATCATTTTATTTTTTCAAAATTTAAAATGGACAGATTCCAATAGTAAAAGTTATGGAAGGTTTAAGTGAACAAAAATAATAAGTATTAATTTATAAAAATCTAATTGCGAATTCCATAATTAATATAAGTAATTACTATTTAGATGAATACAACTGTAAACAAAAAAATATGTATAAGAATACATCATTATAAGATTTAGGCACAGGAAAAAAGCTAAAGGCTTATTTTGAGCCAAACATTCAAGTTTTTTTGAGACTCAGAAAAATCTAGCGAAAAATGTTTTAAATGGAGACTTTACAAGCAAGTTTCAAATTAGGTTCGATTATTCCTCTGGACTGAGACTGATTTCCGTCCTAGTTTGACACCTATATCCAAAATAATAGAAACTTCTTTTTTACTTATAAAATATTTTCTTGGTGAAGAGAAAACATTTTTTCATTAGCAGCATAGACTGATAATTCAATGAATATCTATACTGCTTCTTTTATTTTTGTATTAAAAAGATTCTCAAATTTGCTTATTTGTGGTACAGCAAAGATTGGTACAAGGGACAATTAACAGATGAGGAATTGGATGCATTGGAAAATCCGAAACCAAAACCAAAACCTACTGGTGGTCCAAGCAGAAGAAGGGGGGCTAGACCAGACACTTCTACTTCACCTTAAAATGAAGATTTGAATAAATCTTGTACATTTCTAAGTCGATTTCTCATCTATATTTTGTAATTATAATAAATATAATATACCCTAAATTGTGTTAATTTCTATATATTAATGCTTCTGAGAAAAGGCTGTGCCTAATTTAAATTTTAGTTTTTGATACAATATTATGTGGAGGAAAAAGTTAGTTTCTTAGGAAAATATTTTTAAAATTGAACATGAAAATTTTTTGATAATGAAGTCCTTGAAACAATTTTTTGACTTTATTTCAAAATTAATTTTCTCGTAAAATACTCAATGTTATCACCTATCAATGTTTACGTTTGAAGTATTTGAAAGACTCAATTTATATAATAAATCATTTTTCGACAAACTTCCACGTAGGCCAATTCATGATTGGCCTCTAATTCAATCGCCTCTCGTATCTTATAAATTACCATACATCTACCTAGAATAACTTATTACAAGACTTATCTTACATTAATCTTTATACTATGTACTATGCACTACAATACTATGTATGTACAACAATATACCAATTCCAAAGCAAATGTGTTGGGCCTTCCGTTTTCTTTAAATATTATTATCCAATTCATCCATACTCTCTATATTCCTTTCATATTGTATCTATCTCACATATTTCATTCTTCCCTTACGAAAGGAAGAATTGCTGAATATTGGATCTAATAATTTTATCATCAGTCTTTCTCTCCCTTGGCGATAAGTCCGAGTAAATATGAGTACTTCTAATAAAAAGCCAGCTTCAAATGATCGGGGATTTTAGAGATTGAAAAAACCCACAACACCTCAGGCTCAGGGTCATGGCACTGTACATACAGTTCCGGAAAGTCCAGTCATGTGTGCATTGGAGTGATGACTCGCGTTTTGAAGCTTTTCGTAGTGCACCTATTGTCCACGAAAACGGGTGTTGTAATCGGAAAGAAACAGCATATGGGTGGTGGTGGTTAGGCAGGGAAAGTGGCAGACAGATTAGAAGCTACAAAACGCGAGTCATCCCTGCCACTGGGAGTTTCCGGGCCTGTATATGCGGTCGTTGTTGGTAGAACGATTTGAGCTAAAGGGTGTAATGTTTGACGACCTCCTCTGGAATAGATGATTTAGATATACATTAATTTGAAAATGGTATACATGCAGTGGAAATCTAATCTAATCTACTTATCAATATTTTTTCTATAAGGGTTTTCTCACTCTCACCTCCTTAACATCTTTCATTCAACCGCCTCCATCTTCATCCAAAATCGTCCTAAAGCTTTCCTGCGAATTCTCCTATATATTTGCCATCTTACGTATCTATCCCACATATGCTCCCATGTTTGCTTCTCCCAAGCACATATCATGCACTTCTTTTTCTCTACATACGCCCTTCACATTCATTGCTTCTCTTTATCCCCTAGTTTAAATATAGCTACTCTCTTCCATCTGCTCGTTCTCCAAGATTTACCTAGATATGTATGTTCGAACCTTTTCTGCTTTCACCTCTTTATATTGCTTATTGTACATAAAATTCCTGATCCTTTCCTATTATTCCTGCATCCTTTTCATCACTTGTTTCTAGGACGTTTAATACTACCTATGCAATTAATGTATATAAAGTGGGACGATGGTCGTGGGGGTTAAGGCGTAGGCTTTGGACCCACTCCGTCGGCTTGCGGGTTTGATTCCCGCCTTGCACTCTGGGAGAGCCTTGGTGGCCCATGCGGCGAACACTTGCCTAGCAAGGGGGTTGTTCATCTCCGGAGAGTCGTGGGACCGGTACCTCTAGAGAAAAAGGTTCTCCAAGTACTTAAGGCTGTTGCTCTTGGTGGTTCGGAACCGACCTTAAACTGTAGGTCCCCCTGCCACCACCAAGTATATGTGTGGGGGGTGTATAAAGGAATAGGGAAGAGATACAAAAAAAAATGTAAACCCTTAGGGGACAAATTAGAAGCTTCCATTCCATTCCATTCCACTTAATATATATACGATCACTTCATCCGTTCGTTGTCTATTTAATTTTCCTCTCCAACTAACCTTTCCTTCCCTTCGTCTCAAAACCACCAAATCACCTCTATTTGTATTTTTGCATAACTATTTTTGCACTTTGCATAATATTTTTGCGTTACTTACCCATGCTCTCTTACCTTTTTTTTCTTTCCTTCACTGCTACTCACATCAGTAATGATAGCGTTCTTTTTTCCACCCATGTTATTCAAATCATCCGCTGTCCTTACCGTTCTTCCTTTGAACTATATTTCTCTTTTCCTTCTTTCAAGCTTCTTTATTATCTCCCTTATCCTGTCAAGACAGCTAAAATTAGTACTTGAAGCTTTCTACGCTTCCTAATTCTTCAGTGCTTAGTCTATTTTCTTGGTTTTAAAGGTCTAGTTTGTTGCATTCAATCTCATATGTCACACTGAAAAGAAATGCTTTTGACATTTTTAAATTCATTTGAAAGTTCAGTTTGTGGTAATTTTTATATATTTCGTAGGTTTCTCCGATAATTATACATAGGCTGAGAAGAGCGGAAGGAAGAGAGAAGAACACAGAAAACAATAAATAGATGAGTTGAAAGAGGAACTTTTCGGGTATTTTATAGTATATTGTGTAGTTAAGAAGCAAACTCAGTCTTTTTATAAGAGCGTGAAAAGACGCTTGCCCACTTGGTGCGCACGATACTTTATGTAGTAAAGGTATGATTTACAAGTTTATCACGTTTGACATTTGAGGTTAGATGGGCGCGGCCATATTTGTACACGGCTGATAGTGAATGCAAATTAATGAGCACATAATGTATGTATATAATATACTATAACCTGCTTTTCGCCGGTTATCTAAAGTTTTTTATTATTTCATTAGGACTTGGACTCAGAATGAGTCCAAGAAATGACAGAAGGGCGCCAGATAGTTTTCCTAATCTGAAACTACCAAAAGAACACTTTAAATCGTCCTCGTACTTTCAAATGAACCAATGGTTTATTCGTCCGACCGCTCCAGCAGAGTATCGGAGTAAGGGGCAATGCAGGGGGAGGTGAGGTTAAAAGAAAATCAATATTTTAGAATTAGAATTCGATATAATTGAGTAAAGAAATTCGCTAATAGGATTACACTTGAGGAAAATTATTATTACGAGTGGGCCTTTGCCCCACTCAAAACGAGAGTAAAACAAGAACCGACATTTTCTTTGTAAGTGACACTGAGTACAATAATTATGACGAGTGGGCCTTTGCCCCACTCAAAACGAGAGTAAAACAAAAACCGACATTTTCTTTGTAAGTGACACTGAGTACAATAATTATGACGAGTGAGCCTTAACCCCACTCAAAGCAAGAGTAAAATAAGAACCAAAATTTTCTTTGTAACTGATGCGCACTGACTGAGCGCACTGAGAGGTTTTCCTCTCCACGGGCCTGGAGGTCAGCAATTTAAATTCAACGGCGCGTGTCTACCGATTCGATACACGACGTTGAAACACGAAAACGAATTGAACTTCTAGCCAAAGAAATAACAAGAGTGAACCCACCTGGCAGAATCCGATCTCCTTTGGCGCGTCCTCTCATTTTTCCCCTTTTAATGTAATATTTCTCTTTAGATTGTATCATCTCGTCTCCACAAGGTACTCACTCGGAGCTTGGAATCACGCATGAAATTCAGAGTGGCGTCTCCGTTCTCCCTCTCATGGGAGTTGGAGTACCATTCGCGTAATGAGCGTAGAACTACCGAGTGAGAGGAACGACCGAAGGAAAGGTCAACTGCCAGGTTCGGTTACCAGCAGTGTGGTGGCGCATAGTCGGCGTGCGGTTGTTACGCCACCGCTTAGGGGTTATTCCTTCGGGACCATCTCTGGACAAGTGTCCGCGACTGCTCATTAATTACACCGGCACGCAAAAAATAAAAAGTGGGCGGTACTTTTGACTACACCTATATATTGCTATGTATTTTGACGCGCTGAATCCGAATTTGGTGTCCGTTTTGCCCGTACACCCCAACAATTTCAAGTAAATCGCGAAAAACCGTGAAAAATCGCTGAAAATCGCATTTGTAGACGTTGGTAAATGTTAGAAAGTATTCTTATGAGTGTTCCACATCCATGGATCTAGAAGCGGAAGACTGCATGGCACCAGGGTGTGGTGTTCCAAACGGTGTCTCTAGGATACCAGGTCGCCTCCTAGAGTATGCATACCCTACCCCCGCATGTAGGGCTCTGCGGAGGTGGGCTTACATTTCCGTAGCTACTCGTGGGAACAGCATAGAGATGAATAAACAAAAATTTAACCGGAGTGTGTGCGAGGAGTTGGAGGTTCCGATGGATGTGACGGAGGAGCCTGACGTTAGTCAAAAGACTGAGGCAAAACTAGATATCATGTTGGCGAAAAAAGCTTTAACAGACGCTGGAGAACTCGTCGAAAAATTGACAGACACATTAGAAAGGATGCAGGATTTCTCTGACACGAAGAGGAATATGTTCATGCCAAACAGGCATGTACTGGAGGAAGCACAGGAAATGGCGAGTAAGCTGAGAATGGCCGTGCTAACAGCTGATTACCGGTTTTGCTCGCGCGAACAAAAGTTGGGTGGGCCGCCGGCAAAAAGGCGAGGATAGAGGAAAGGAGGAAGGCAACGCAGAAGAAGAAGATGAGCCAATCTGGGACCCAGACAGAAAAAGCCATGGAAACTCCCGCTCTCAAGCTAGGGAAGTGCGAACAGGAGTCCAACCTGAGTCCCATAGAGCCGAATTCTTCCTCAAAGCCTATGAAGAAGAGACCGAGTACACGCACTGCTGCGACTGCGGTGACCTCGACGCCTAAAAGAGGAGAAGAGAAGGAGAAGCCTGCCACTGATGGAAAACAGGCCAAGCCAACAAGGCGAGCTCGCCCTGAAGCGGCCCTCATAAGACCGGTCGAAGGCTCGAGCTACGCGGAGGTCCTCAGAAACCTCAAGCGTAATGTGAAGCCGGACACCCTTGGAGTGAAAATCAAGGGTGTCAGGCAAACCCGAAACGAAGAGGTCCTTGTGGAGGTAGGGCCGAAGGCGGATGGCAGAGCCAAATTGTTGGCGGCCATCAAAGAGGCGGTCGGTGCTGGGAGTAGCGTGCGCGAGCTCGTCCCTCGCATCGAGATCGAGCTCCTGGACCTCGACACTACCACCCATGGGGCAGAAGTGGAGGCCGCCGTTCGTAAACACTTCAATGAAGCAGCAAGCGGCAAAATAAAGGTCTGTATGACGAAGAAGGCCTTCAGAGGTAATCTAAAGGCCTTCGTCGAGATGAGGGAGGAGCTTTCCGCAAGGATTCTCTGCACGGGACACCTCAAGGTAGGATGGGTGTCCTGTCGCGTGCGGAAGAAGACGAAGGCCTTGAGGTGTTACCGCTACCTAGGCTTTAGCCACATGGCAGCAGGCTGCAGGGGTTAGACAGGACGAAGGCATGTTATAGGTGCGGCAAGGAGGGCCACAGGGCAGCGGGGTGCGAAAGCACCCCTCAGTGCTACCTCTGCGCCGCAGAAGACGACGAGCTCCGGACAGATCAGGTGCCTGGGACGCGGAGGTGCAGAGCACTCCAAGAGGCGACCTCGTTGAGCCAATGTTGAAATCCAAAGCACGGTTTATTGGCCCTACCCCCATGTCCTTGAAGTAATGCGAAAGCGGTTCCGAGGACATGGGTTGGCAGAAAGAGGAGGTGAGTTTAGTGGAGCCCTGGGTTAAAGACTATCGTCCCATCATGGCCGTCATGCCCACCGTCACCTCGTGGAGGTGCCCTGGTCGAAAGTACAAGCAAAAAAATATATATCCATATGACAACATTTCTATCGTACTAAAACCAGACAAAATGATACACTTTGAGGAAGCAGTAACTTCTAGATCCATGGATCAGATCCATGGACGCGTTCGGTGGCTTTGTCATAGACCCTTCGGTTCGATTCTCAAGGAATCGAAACCAAAATCGAAAAATATATATATATATATATATATATACATATTAATATATAAAATATATATAATTTAAAAAAGGTTAAACAACCACCGCAGGGTCCCACTGGTAGCAACTGTCTATCTCACGACCGTGAGATAGGTGGTCGACGAAATTACGATAGACCGGCGAAACCCTCGTGTGCCTTGAGCCTTGGAATTTTTTCGGCACGCGTGTATGGATTTAAGGTTGTGAACCAGTCATCCTCTGAAGCACTGATTACAAGCACAATTACTTCACCCAAATACTTTGGGTACAGTCGTTTCAGCTGCCTTTTAAGGTTTTGATACGTCACCTCCTTTTCGTTCTCCTAGACAGTGATGTTGTAGTCGGCCCGAGAATTCGATGGTAATAGAGCACTTTTAGAGCCGCATTATGTCTGTAGAGATACGACATTCACGCGTGAGTGGGACACCCGGATTGTATGTAATCTATGTATTCAGCTTGTGCACGACACGGTCTGCACCTATCGCTGGGAACTTCCTGACGTAAAATGTGATCACAGTACATTAAGGTGGAAATGACACCGTTCTGGTATGCGAAAATGAAACCCTCTGTACGTGAATTGAGTCTTGATGATCTGAGAAAAGCAAAAGTTTGCTCCTTCGACAAGGACTGATCTTCTATATTTCTGTGAAAGTTTCTATGCATTTTCTTGTGGTGTAGCTGTTGCCGATATTTTGTAACCACTGATTTCTTGACTTCGAATACGGCCTTTGAAAGTAAGGCACCTAGATGGATTGATGTACTTTCCTCACTTATGATCTTAAAATTCAGGCCAAGGGTCTCGGCCACCTGCTCCACGTCTTGGCTTCGTAAAAGAACGAACCTGATCTCTGCCTTTTGCAACGATGTAATCTGTATTCAGAACAATTCGGTTATGAAGACGTTAGAGATTCAGAAGTCTGCATCCGCCTTGACGGCATGAGATGTATAATCGCGGAACGGACGAATTGATATGCAAGCTCCAATGCATATGCATGATCTTACGCGTAGCGATATCAAGGGACGTAAGATCGCTTTTTGTCCACTGAACCACCTCAAACGAGTAGAATAAAAACTGGGACGGCAAGTATGTTAGTTGCAGATACCTTGTTCAACGCCGACAGATTTGAAGACCAAATCTGTCGAAGAAGATGCTTGTAGCGGCTTGGGAGAGATTCCTTGACTGATATTATGTCCTGAATGCGGCTTTGAGGGACGCCCAAGTAGTTATAGGTTTCTCCACTATCAAGATGTCTAATAATACTTATGTCTACAAGTTAAAGGCCCTCGGGAACACGAGAAATCTTTTCTTCCTTCAGATGTATCTTGGCACACTCGCACAATCCAAAGTCCATACCAATCTCTCCTGTGAACTCCTTGATGATCGTTGAAGAAAATTAAAGTTTGCTTGCACCAGAAGTATGGATCTTCAGGTCATCCACATAAAATAAATGAGTGACCTTATGCTCGCGCTGATTAGTGTCGTCACAGAGGTATCCAGAAGAATATCGTAGAGCGAGAGATAGATGCAGGAGTGAGATGCAAAAAAGCGAAGGGCTCATGGTCACACGATAATTTCCAGATGAGATAGTGAATCTAGTTTTACAAAGGGGCATCAATCTCTCTATGCATCTCACTATTTGTGGATGCACCTTCAATCTTCCCAACAGACAGATGACATGATATTGTGAGTATCTTCTTTCAACTTTAGTGTTTTTGGGGTCATGTATACCTCTCTCCAGAAAGTCTATACCTTGTTGGGCTTAAGTGGATTTTTGACAGAAACAGGAAAGGGAGATGGAGTCAATTGTCTAAAACGAGAAGTGCTAAATTTTATGGAACTACGATTTTCGGACAACAGTCTCCGTTGCACACTCGAGGCCTGACATCGTTCTCCAAGACTTCGAAAAACGAACTCTATTCGTGATCGAATTCTCAGCTCCGTCCGAATACAACATCACTGCCAAGAAGAAAGAAAAGGAGAAGAGGTATCAAGACCTTGAAAGGGAGTTGCAACGACTGTACCCAAAATAATCGGTACAAGTAATTGTCCTTGTGATAGGTGCTCTCGGCGGTACGGAACTATTACTGAATCGTAACCTTGAAGCCATACCCGCGTGCCAAAAATATGCCCAGGCACTTGCGAGATGGATGCAGAAAGTTGCCATCCTTGGTTCGCTTCGTGTCCTCAAGAAAGACGAGGGTTTCGCCGGCCTGTCGTTGTGATTTTATCGTCCCCTGTGACCACTCATCTTACGGTTGTGAGACGTGGCCATAAGTGTGATTTACTGCGGTTCTACTGGGAGCCGTTGTCACTTTTGGATGGCAATTGCTTTCAGTGGGACCCTGCAGTGGTTGTTCAACCCTTTCTTTAATATGTATATTAGGGTGACCAGAAAAAAACACTTTTGGTTTTCTCAGGAGTGAAGAGTCGATCGTAAAAGTGCAACCCCAGCTCTTTTCATCGATGTGACTTTATAACAGGATTAGTTAGAGTCCCCTGAATTATTATTATCCACTTTTCTGAAAAAGGGAAATATGACTTAAAAAAACTTGCTGAGAATGGGACTGCTTAATGAGTTTCTGGTGTCAAGACCCACTGTGATGGACCTTTATGGCTGAGCTGTGAAGCGCTCCGCCCCAAAAAATAAACAGCTTAAGTCGTAGACCTGTCAAATTTCAAAAATTTACTCAGATTTCTTTTCATTATTGCACGCTCATTTATACTTTTCCTAATCTGCTTTTTCAGAAAACGTGATCTTCAACCTTCCAGGAAAATATTGTTAAATTGTCAATATAAGGTATCTATTATACGAGCCGTTATTATTCTTTGAAAACAATAGAAAACAGTGAAAATAGCACTTTTCAAGCAACCGTAATTAATGCTTTTTATAAATTTTTAATTAAAAGAATGTTTTTATGTGGATTCTGAGAACCTCAAGAACAACATATTGAAAGTTCAACTTAAAAAGTGGATAACTTCGTGGTTAAAATCTTGAATGAAAAAAAAGTTGAGTTCACCCATGTTAATTACATAAGAACTTCAAAGGCGATGGGCCACCTCTTAATATTGTTCAAAATAAAAAATAAAAAAATATGGCTTCTGCAATCGCATAAACTAACGTTATTTGCCCTTCACTCCTAAGAAAACCAAAAATGTTTTTCTCTGGTCACCCTAATGTATATATATATAATTAAAAAAAAAAGTTAAACAACCACTGCAGGGTACCAATAAGAGCAACTGCAATCTAAAAAGAAAATGACAATAGCCCCCAGTAGAACCGCGGTAAAATACACCTATGGCCACGTCTCACATCCGCGAGATGGGTGATCACAGGGCACGACGAAATCACAACGACAGGCCGGCGAAACCCTCGTGTGTCTTGAGGACACGAAGCGACCTAAGGATGACAGCTTTCTGCATCCATCTCGCAAGTGCCTTGGCATATTTTTGGCACGCGGGTATGGCTTTAAGGTTACGAACCAGTGATAATTTAGCACCTTCGAGAGCACCTATCACAAGGACAATTACTCGTACCGAATATTTTGGGTACAGTCGTTGCAGCTCTCTTTTAAGGTCTTGATACCTCTCCTCTTTTTCTTTCTCCTTTGCAGTGATGTTGTATTCGGACGGAACCGAGATTTCGATTACGAATATAGTTCGTTTCTCGAAGTCTTGGAGAACAATGTCAGGCCTCGAGTGCGCAACGGAGACTGCTGTCCGAAAATCGTAGTTCCAGAAAATCTGGCACTTCTCGTTTCGGACAATTGACTCTATATCCCTTGGAGCGTTCGGCAGGGCAGGGTCGCGACCAACATCCTAAGAGCGACAAAGATGATAATAAAGTACTCTTAGGGCCGCATTATGTCTGAAGATATACATTATTCCTGCGTGGGTTGGACAGCCCGATAGCATGTGTTCTAGGTACTCAGCGTGTGCATGACACGCTCTGCGCCTATCACTGGGAACTTCTTGACATAAAATGCGGGCGCGGTATGCTAAGGTGGAGATTACACCGTCCTGGCATGCGAAAATGAAGCCCTCTGTACCTGAATTGAGCCCTGATGATTTGAGGGAAGCAAAAGTTTGCTCCTTTGACAAGGTCTGTTTTTCTACATTTCTGTGAAAGTTTCAGCGCATATGCTTGTCGAGTAGCTCTTGGTGGAATTTTCTAACCTCTGCTTTCTTTACTTCGGCTTTTAGACGTGAAGCGTCTAGATGAAGTAATGCACTTTCCTCACTTCTGATGTTGAAATTCAGGCCAAGGGTCTTGGCAGCTTGCTCCGCGGCTTTGTAAAGGAACGCTCCAATGCCAATCATCTCGTGGTTTCTGAACATCTTTAGGAGAGGATCTCTGCCATTCGCAACGATGTAAGCTGTACTTAAAACAATTCGGTTATGAAGACATTGGAGATTCAGAAGTCCGCGTCCGCCTTGACGGCGTGAAATGTATAATCGCGGAACTGACGAATTGATATGCAAGCTTTTATTCATATGCATGATCTTACGCGTGGTGACATCAAGGGCCTTAAGCTCGTTCTTCGTCCATTGAACCACCTCAAACGAGTAGAGTAGAACCGGGACGGCAAGCATGTTAGTCGCAGATACCTTGTTCAACGCCGACAGTTTGGAAGACCAAATCTGTCTAAGAAGAGGCTTGTATCTGCTTCGGAGAGACTCCTTCACTGATGTTACGTCCTGAATGCGGCTTTGAGGCACGCCGAGGTATGTATAGGTCTCTCCAGTATTAAGACGTCTAATAACACTTATATCCACAAGCTCAGGGTCCTTGGGAACACTAGTAATCTTTCCTTTCTTCAAATGAATTTTGGCACACTTGCCCAAACCAAAGTCCATCCCAATCTCTCCTGTGTAGTTCTTGACGGTATTTATAGCAGTTTGAAGTTTGCTTTTACCAGTGGCATAGATCTTCAGGTCATCCATATAAAATACATGAGTGACCTTATACTCACGCTGATTAGTGTTGCCACAGAGGTATCCAGGAGTATTTCGTAGTGCGAGAGATAGAGGCAGAAGTGTGATGCATAGAGCAAAGGGCTCATACTATCCCCTTCAAAGACGCCCCTCTGGAAGGTGACCTTGTTCGTCGTCAGACGATGATTCCTAGATGAGATGGTAAATCTAGTTTTCCAAAGAGGCATCAGTCTCTCTATGCATCTCACTATGTGTGGATGTACCTTCAAGCTTTCCAACAGACAGATGATAAGTCTATGGGAGGTTGAATCGAAAGCTTTCCGGTAGTCAATCCAGGCCATTGACAGGACGCGCTGATGGGCGGCAGCGTCTTTACAGACACACCTGCCAATTAGCAGGTTCTCTCGATAGCCTGCTGTACCTTTTTTCGAGCCTCGTTGTTCGTACATCTCTCGCCATACAGGCTCAATTCATCGAACGATCCTGTTGTTTAGGACAGCTGTAAAAATCTTATACAGTGTGTTCAAACAAGTTATTGGCCTGTAATTCTCTGGTTTGGACAAGTCGCCTTTTTTCGGTAGGAGTATAGTGCGTCCTAACACTAGCCACTGCGGAATGGGCATCTCCGACTTTAAATATGAGGTGAATATGCGGGCCAAATGTTGGTGTGTAGAAGTAAACTTCTTCCACCAAAAGTTCTTGATACAATCTGGTCCAGCACCGGAAAAGTTCTTCGTGTCTCTAAGTGCTTTTTTCACCTCTTCGGCAGTGACTGTTGGGCACTCCTGCTCAGATTTTTTGAGGCTGTCGCAAAACGCCTTGAAGCGGATGATATTGTCAGTATCTTCTTTCAACTCTAGTGTTTTCAGGATCTTGTGCACCTTTCTCCAAAAAGTCTCTACCTCCTTGGGCTTGGGTGGATTTTTTACAAAAACAGGGAGATCACTGAAGAGGCGTGATGGGTCAGCAAGAAACTGTTGATTCTCCCTGTTCCATCTCTCCCTCTTCTGTATCCTCCTCCTTGCGTCAGATAACAGCCTTATTTTGTCAACAATATGCTGCTTGATTGTTAGCAGCTTTGACTTGTTCAGTGTGCGAATCAAGGTCCTTAGTTCTTGGGCGAACTTTCGAACCCTTTCCGTGAACGGTCTACCAGATGTTATGTAGTCAATCACACATTGAACACGGGACGCATTCTGTCTTGCCCATCCAATTTTCTTGTTCAGTTGATGCAAGCGTCTTCTTGTCTTTTGATCCATCGTCGATTTGAGCCTTCGATTTGAATCAGCCAAAGCTCTCGCGGCACCATAAACTGAGCAATTGATGGTCCAGAGGTCGGACTCTTGCGAGATATCTCCACAAAGGGAGGCATCCATTTCAGCCAGATCTTGGGGCTTAAGAGGAACTTGCATGTTGATGTTCCTCCTTGTACTGAAATTGCCATCATCTTCAAGAAGGTGCCTACTTTCTGCGGTTGGTCTTAATGTCGTTTCATCTTCGTCTGCAGCTTGTTCAAGCAGCGGTTGAGGAAGCGCTCCGCGTACATATCCATTTTTGCGGAGGTAGTCGGCTTGATTTCGCAAAGACTGATGCGAAACGTGTTGAAGCTCTGGGTGTTTCTGGCACCACAGAGTATGCATACGCGCCATAAAGCCTCCACGAACAGGGATAATACTGGCATCGTAGCAGTCTAACACATCATTCTTAAGATGATCCGTCCACTCAATGTGGGCGTTTCGCCGGTTCGTCGTTGTGTTTCCATCTAAATTATTTTCAGCACCCCGAACTCTAGGATGATCGGCATTGTTTGCCGATCCATTGTCGGGTGCTCTGCGCGTTCGATCGTTTTGAACCGCATCTACAACATTTTGGTGGTTTTTTGGTTTCATTGTTGTTCCCACGAGCAGCTAGGGAAAGGGTTCGTCCATCCTTGTAGAGCCCCGCGTGCAAGGATAAGGCTATTACTCTGAGACATCGCCCGATATCCTAGAGTCACCGTTAAAGACACCTCACCCAGGTGCCATGCAGCTTTCGGCACGGTTCGCACACCTTCACTTAGGGGTTATTCCTTCGGGACCATCCCTGGACAATTGTCCGCGACTGCTTATTAATTATTGTATCCATATTCAGCAGAAACCCTTGGTACGGGGACCCTCTATCCGCAACCCAAGGACGCGTTCGGTGGCTTTGTCATAAGCCCTTCGGTTCTATTCCAAGGGAATCGAAACCGAAATATATATACATATATATATATATATATATATATATACCTATATAATAAATATATATAATATAATATCATATATATCCAGAGGGGCGTCTTTCAAGGGGATAGTATGAGCCTTTTGCTTTTTTGCATCACACTTCTACCTTTATCTCTCGCACTACGAAATTCTCCTGGATACCTCTGTGGCGACACTAATCAGCGTGAAGATAAGGTCACTCATGTATTTTATATGGATGACCTGAAGATCTATGCCGCTGGTGAAAACAAACTTCAAACTGCTATAAATATCGTCAAGAACTACACAGGAGAGATTGGGATGGACTTTGGTTTGGACAAGTGTGCCAAAATTCATTTGAAGAAAGGAAAGATTACTGGCGTTCCCAAGGACCCAGAGCTTGTGGATATAAGTGTTATTAGACATCTTAACACTGGAGAGACCTATACATACCTGGTCCTGCCTCGAAGCCGCATTCAGGACGTAACATCAGTGAAGGAGTCTCTCCAAAGCAGATACAAGCATCTTCTTCGACAGATTTGGTCTTCCAATCTGTCGGCGTTGAACAAGGTATCTGCGACCAACATGCTTGCCGTCCCGGTTCTACTCTACTCGTTTGGGGTGGTTCAATGGACGAAGAACGAGCTTAAGGCCCTTGATGTCAGCACGCGTAAGATCATGCATATGCATAAAAGCTTGTACATCAATTCGTCAGTTCCGCGATTATACATTTCACGCCATGAAGGCGGACGCGGACTTTTGAATCTCCAATGTCTTCATAACCGAATTGTTTTAAGTACAGCTTACATCGTTGCGAATGGCAGAGGTCCTCTCCTAAAGATGGTCAGAAACCACGAGATGATTGGTGTAGGAGCGTTCCTTTACAAAGCCGCGGAGCATGCTGCCGAGGCCTTTGGCCTGAATTTCAACATCAGAAGTGAGGAAAGTGCATTACTCCATCTAGATGCTTCACGTTTAAAAGCCAAAGTAAAGAAAGCAGAGGTTAGAAAATTTCACCAAGAGCTACTCGACAAGCATATGCACGGAAACTTTCACAGAAATGTAGAAAAACAGTCCTTGTCAAAGGAGCAAACTTTTGCTGTCCTCAAATCATCAGGGCTCAATTCAGGTACAGAGGGCTTTATTTTCGCATGCCAGGACGCTGTAATCTCCACCTTGGCATACTGCGCCCGCATTTCTTGTCAAGAAGTTCCCACTGATAGGTGCAGAGCGTGTCATGCACACGCTGAGTACCTAGAACACATACTATCTGGGTGTCCGACCTACGCAGGAACAACGTATATCTATAGACATAATGCGGCCCTAAGAGTACTTTCTTACCACCTTAGTCGCTCTTACGGTGTTGGTCTGCGACCCGGCCCTGCCGAACGCTTCAAGGGATATAGAGTCAATTGTCCGAAACGAGAAGTGCTAGATTTTCTGGAACTACGATTTTCGGGCAGCAGTCTCCGTTGCGCACTCGAGACCTGACATTGTTCTACAAGACTTTGAGAAACGAACGATATTCGTGATCGAATTCTTGGCTCCGTCCGAATACAACATCACTGCAAAGGAGAAAGAAAAAGAGGAGAGGTATCAAGACCTTAAAAGAGAGCTGCAACGACTGTACCCAAAATATTCGGTGCGAGTAATTGTCCTTGTGATAGGAGCTCTCAGAGGTGCTAAATTATCACTGTTTCGTAACCTTAAAGCCATACCCGCGTGCCAAAAATATGCCAAGGCACTTGCGAGATGGATGCAGAAGGCTGTCATCCTTGGGTCGCTTCGTGTCCTCAAGACACGCGAGGGTTTCGCCGGCCTGTCTTTGTGATTTCGTCGTGCCCTGTGACCACCCATCTCACGGATGTGAGACGTGGCCATAGGTGTATTTTACCGCGGTTCTACTGGGGGCTATTGACATTGTCTTTTTAGATGGCAGTTGCTCTTAGTGGTACCCCGCGGTGGTTGTTTAACTTTTTTTTTAATTATATATATATATATATATTTTGGTTTTGGTTTTGGTTCCTTGGGAATTGAACCGCAGGTCCTATGACAAAGCCACCGAAGGCGTCCTCGGGTTGCGGATGGAGGGTCCCTGTACCAAGAGTTTCTGCTGAATACGGTTACAATAGCTAATGAGCAGTCGTGAGGTATCTCAAACTGTGACTCTATGATACCGGGCGTCCTCTCAGAGTATACAGCCTTATCCTTGCATGCGGGGCTCTGCAAGGATGGATGAACCCTTTTCCTAAGCTGCTCGTGGGAACAACAATGAGAAAACCAAACATAGTTGTAGTAAGTGCAGTTCAAAACAATCCAACGCTCAGGACTCCTGACAATGGGTCGGACAACAATACCGAATACTCTAGAGTTGGGGGAGCCGATCCAGACTCAGGGACAACCTGCTGGAGTGTTATGATGCCAGTATTGCCCCTGAACGAAAAGCTTACATGGCACGACTGCATACTCTATGGTGCGAGAAACACCCAGAGCTTTCGGATTTTTCGCATAAACGTCTTCGAAACCGTGCAAGGACCTCCGGAAAAGCGGTTATATAAGCGAAGGGCCTTCTCAACCGCAGCCAGAACAAGCCGGCAACAGAGAAAGAGAGGCGACACTGAGACCAGCTTCGAACAGGCATCCAATGGGGGAAGAACAATGCTTGAGGACCCAGAGAAACATCAACATTCAGGTTTCTCCCAAGCTCAAAGGTCTGGGTGAACTGGATGACGAGCTTCCGGGAGATTTTTCCAAAAAATCCGACCTCTGAACTATCAATTGTGGTGTGTACAATGCAGCGAGACCTTTGGCAGATGCAAAGCATAAGACAGAACAAACGGTTGATCATGAGACCAACAGACGAATACATCAACTCATCACAAAGATAGGCTGGGCAAGACAGTACGCGTCCCGCATTCAGTGTGTGATTGACTACATAATATCTGACAGGACTTTCACTGCCAAGGTTCAACATTTCGCGCGCGAACTGCGGATCCGTCATCACACAATCAACAAGTCAAAGCTACTGACCATCAGACAGCATATTGTTGACAGAATACGAGTACTATCTAACGCCAGGAGAAGTCTAGAGCGGAGATTGCGATGAATCAGAGAAAATCAACAATTTTCATCTGACCCACAGAAACTCTTCCAAGACCCTCCAGTTACTGTCGACCATCCGCTCAAACCAGAGGAGGTCGAAGCACTTTGCAGAGAAGTCTACGAAGTTCAACATTCACTTGAAGAAGGCTCAAAGAACAAAAATAGCTTTAAGGAGCTGTGCAATGCCCTCATAACACCTTAGGAGGAATGCCCACCTATCACTACCGAGGAGGTGCAAAACGTATTGCGAGGCATGAAGAACTATTCGGTTCCGGGACCAGATGGTATCAAGACCATCTGGTGGAAGAAGTTTCCTTCAACCCACCAGCATCTGGCCCGAATTTTCACCTAATATCTACACTCAGGAGAGCCTATTCCGGAGTGCATGGTGACAGGGCGCACAGTGCTCCTGACAAAGACGGGCAACTTTCGATTTAACTTCCTATAGACTTATCATCTGCCTGTTGGAAATCTTAATGGTGTGTTAATACACATCGTGAGATGCATAGAGAGATTAATGCCGCGTTGGAAAACGAGATTTACTATCTCATCTGGAAAACATCGTGTGATCACTAACAGTATCATTTTTCAGAGGGGTGTGTTTCAGGGCGGCACAATGAGGCCTCTCCTCTTTTGCCTCACATTATTACCACTATCTCTCGCACTTCGCGATTTCGAAGAGTACCTCTACGGAAAACCTGGAAACCGAAAGCATAAGGTCACTCATGTATTTTAAATGGATACTCTTAAGATCTATGCCAGAAATCAAGAGAAACTAAATCTAGCTCTAAAAATGGTCAAAGAGTACACTCAAGAGATTGGAATGGAGTTCGGGTTAGAGAAATTCGCCAAGGTTAATTTGAAGAAGGGAAAACTTAATGGCACCTTCGAAGATCCTGAGCTCGTTGACAGAAGTGATATACTACACCTTTGCGCTGGAGAAACCTATATGTACCTGAACGTGCCACAGAGCCGCATTCACGACGTGACATCTATAAAGGATACTCTCCGAAGCAGATACAAACGTCTCATCCGACGGATATGGTCTTCCGTACTGTTAATAGAACAACAAATGAAAAACTTAAGTTTCTGATGGTTCTGTGGAATTTAATGCAGGGTATTGCTA
This sequence comes from Andricus quercusramuli, assembly GCA_932178445.1. Lineage (NCBI taxonomy): Eukaryota > Metazoa > Arthropoda > Insecta > Hymenoptera > Cynipidae > Andricus > Andricus quercusramuli. Next base: position 178,192 of record CAKNXH010000216.1, on the reverse strand, counting down.
AACGAAAATCTAAAATGGGTTGAGAAATATATCCTATGGACCAATCTTCACGCAAAAATACACTTTTTGGCCACTTTCTGGCGTGTCGTTAGCATTGACTACTTTTCGGAGTACAAATAGGAAAATATAAAAACAGTAAGTAAAAAAAATATCAATTGATGACAACGGTACCTTTAAAAGTTATCAAAGCGAAGAGGTTATATTCCAACATAGCGAAAATTATGTATGCTTCCCAGTTAAGAGTTGAGACCACATTCTCACATGAATATTCTCAGCCCAGAATAACCAAAAAAGCTCTAATAAAAAGCTGCTTACATTTGAGTGCATGGACCTGAAAAAATTAAATACTGCGAAGAGGTTGTTACCAAGCACCGTAGAAAATCTCTTCGGTTCACATTCAAGGGCATGTGACACAGCCAAATACCTACATTACCGACCTCACTTTTTCAATTATCCAAATTTTTTTTTGAATCTAAGAACTTTTTTTGTAAATAAAATATCGGGCTGAAACTTTGGAAAATGTATGAAAAGACAATAAACTACGTTTACGTACTTTATTCGATGAGGAATTTCGCAAAAAATTATTCTCGAAGAAATTAAAACTGGGTGCATTTTTTGAACCTAAGAACTTTTCTCATAAGTGAAATATCGGCTTCAAACTTTGAGAAATGTAAGAGCCGACCGTGAAGTACGTTTATGTACGTCATTTGAGTTTAAAAGATGCAAAAAGAAAAATTCCAACTAAATGTCAACAACGCTTGCTAGTTCGGTCGGTATTTGCGATGAGCACGAAAATGCTAAGTCTGGCGGCCACTGAACGAGGCCAATAGCGATTTCAATACTTACATAATTCAACATTGAAACAACATATTTCACTCAACTTTTATGCTGGACACAACTTTCAAAAAATATTATTGTAAGAACACCGCATCATCAATCTTTGACAGCGTGGACCCCATATTTCAGATGTAGACGAGCCAGGTGATTGAGCCTTGATTAGTGGCCACCAGACCTCGCATTGTCGTGCCCATCGCAAATACCGAACGAACCGGCAAGCGGAACCGGAGTTGACACTTAGTTGGAATTTTTCTTTTTGCATCTTTTATACTCGGATAATGTACATAAACGTACTTTACTGTCGGCTCTCGCATTTCTCAAAGTTTGAAGCCGATATTTTACTTATAAAATAAGTTCTTAGGTTCAAAAAATGCACCCAGTTTTAATTTCTTCGAAAATAATTTTTTGCGAAGTTCTTCCTTGAATAAGGTACGTAAACGTAGTTTATTGTCTTTTCATACATTTTCCAAAGTTTCAGACCGATATTTTATTTACAAACAAAGTTCTTAGATTCAATAAAAATTCGGAAAATTGAAAAAGTGAGGTCGGTCATGTAGGTATTTGGCTGTGTCACATGCCCCAAATTCCGACATGAATATTCTTAGCTTCCTATTAGAGCTTTTCTGGTTACACTGTGGGCTAAGAATATTTATGTGGGAATGTGGTCTATGATTTTAAATGGGGGAAAAAAAGAGATTCGGGGCTGTTCAAGTACAACGTAACGCGTTTTTTCTTGTTTATATCATTGTATCTCTTTTGGCTTCAAGGCAATGTTATTCTCGTCTTTATTTGAACAAGGAAAAAACGCGTTACTTAATATGTGAACTATCTCTCTTCTATGCTGTTTTGTGACCTCTTCGCAGTATTTTGTTCAGTTAGTGACTCTCAAAATTCAAGAAGGAGCTTTTTCTTAGAGCTTTTCTGGTTATCCTGGGCTAAGATTATTCATGCGAGAATGTGGTAAATATTTTTAAATGGGAACCGAAAGAGTTTTTTAATGGCACTTGGTATTTTTTCGCACTTTAATCTTTATCAGGCCCTTTCGCTCAAAGTTTTAGAATGAGCTTTTTATGAGAGTTTTTCTGGTTAGCCTGGACTGAGAATATTCATGTGGAAATGTGGTTTATGTTTTTAGATTGGTACCAGAAGCTTTTTTCTACGGTGCTTCTTAACCTGTTCGTAGTATTTGATTTTTTCAGGTCCTTCCGCTCAAACTTTAGGAAAGAGCTTTCGATCAGAGTTTTTTCTGATTATTTTGCGCTGAGAATAATCTTGTGCGAATTCAGTCTATACCGATAATTCGAAAGCCTAATTTAATAATTAAACGAACTTATATAAGTGAAGTTCTATCATAATTGCACATAGCGCCTCCTACGAATGATCACTGACAGCAGTACCACACAGAGTACCCTATATGCCACATGGTTTACAGTATATATGTATATATGTATGTATGCATATATATATGTATGTATGTATTTATGTCTATATATATATATATATATATATATATATATATAGTTAAAAGTTTGTCATAAGGACAACCGCAGGATTTCGCCGGGAGCGGGTGCTAATCTAAAAAAAAAAAAAAAAAAAAAAAAAAAAAAAAAAAAAAAAAAATTGCACCCGCTCCCAGCGACATCGCGGTAAAATTTCAGCTGTAACCACGTCTCACGATCGTGAGATGGGTGGTTACAGTCTGCGCGAACTCAATACGATGATCCGGCGAAAGTCTCGTGCACCCTGAGGACACGGAGCGACCCAAGGACCTCCAAGAGCACCAATGATCAGGAGGATTAGCTTAACAAAATATTCCGGGTATAACCGTCGCAACTCCCTCATAAGGTCTTTATACCTTTCTTTCTTTTCTTTCTCCTTCGCTGTGACGTTTTTGTCCGCTGGTGCCGAAAATTCGATAACGAACATGGTTCGTTTCTCAAAGTCAAGAAGAACCATGTCAGGCCTCGAGTGCGCAACAGAAACAATTGTCGAGAATATGAAGTTCCAATATATGCGGCACTTCTCATTCTCGACAATTGACTCTATTTCTCTAGGGGCGTTCAGCGGAGAGGTATTTGGGCTAATGCCGTAAGAGTGACAGAGATGGTAATAAAGCACTCTCAGTGCCGCATTGTGCCTTCGGATGTAGGTTGTTCCCGCATGAGCTGGAAAACTAGATAGTATGTGTCCTAGATGATCGGGGTGTTCATGACACGCTCTGCAGCTATCATCGGGAATATCTTGGCTCAAAATGTGGCGACGGTATGCTAGAGTGGAAATGACACCATCTTGACATGCCAAAATGAAGCCCTCTGTGTCCGACTTCAATCCGGGTGATCTAAGGAAAGCAAACGTCAGCTCATACGACATCCACTGATCTTCCACATTTTTGTGGAAGATGCCGTGCATCTTCTTGTCGAGGAAGTTTTTCTCCTGTGCTTTCTTAATCCGGGCCTTCAGGAGTGAGTATTCAAGATGGATAAGATTTGATGCATTTCGCTCACCCCTGATATTAAAGTCAATGCCGAGTGTTTCAGCAGCCTCTTCTGCTGCTTTGTGAAGAAACGCCCCTTTGCCTACTTCTTCGTGTTTTCTGACCATTTTAAGGAGAGGATCTTGTCCATTTGCGACAATATGTGCGGTACCCAGAATAATCCTGTTGTGAAGACATCCAAGATTCAGTATTCCACGACCACCTTGACGGCGTGAGATGTTAAGTCGTGGAACAGAAGACTTAAGGTGCATGCTTTTGATCATGTGCATGACCTTTCGGGACCCGATATCGAGGGATCGCAGCTCGTCCTCCGTCCATGGAACTACTCCAAATGAATAGAGTACTACTGGGACGGCAAGCATGTTCGTTGCAGATATTTTGTTCCTCGCCGACAGTTCGGAAGACCATATCTGTCGGAGGAGACGTTTGTATCTGCATCGGAGAGTATCCTTTATAGATATTACGTTTTGAATGCGGCTTTGTGGCACGCCCAGGTATGTATAGGTCTCTCCAGCGCAAAGGTGTCGTATAGCGCTTCTGTCAACGAGTTCAGGATCTTCGAGGATGCCGTTAAGTTTTCCTTTC
>CAKNXH010000216.1:149761-173876 GCA_932178445.1 Andricus quercusramuli | reverse complement strand
TCGGGGTGTTCATGACACGCTCTGCAGCTATCATCGGGAATATCTTGGCTCAAAATGTGGCGACGGTATGCTAGAGTGGAAATGACACCATCTTGACATGCCAAAATGAAGCCCTCTGTGTCCGACTTCAATCCGGGTGATCTAAGGAAAGCAAACGTCAGCTCATACGACATCCACTGATCTTCCACATTTTTGTGGAAGATGCCGTGCATCTTCTTGTCGAGGAAGTTTTTCTCCTGTGCTTTCTTAATCCGGGCCTTCAGGAGTGAGTATTCAAGATGGATAAGATTTGATGCATTTCGCTCACCCCTGATATTAAAGTCAATGCCGAGTGTTTCAGCAGCCTCTTCTGCTGCTTTGTGAAGAAACGCCCCTTTGCCTACTTCTTCGTGTTTTCTGACCATTTTAAGGAGAGGATCTTGTCCATTTGCGACAATATGTGCGGTACCCAGAATAATCCTGTTGTGAAGACATCCAAGATTCAGTATTCCACGACCACCTTGACGGCGTGAGATGTTAAGTCGTGGAACAGAAGACTTAAGGTGCATGCTTTTGATCATGTGCATGACCTTTCGGGACCCGATATCGAGGGATCGCAGCTCGTCCTCCGTCCATGGAACTACTCCAAATGAATAGAGTACTACTGGGACGGCAAGCATGTTCGTTGCAGATATTTTGTTCCTCGCCGACAGTTCGGAAGACCATATCTGTCGGAGGAGACGTTTGTATCTGCATCGGAGAGTATCCTTTATAGATGTTACGTCCTGAATGCGGCTTTGTGGCACGCCCAGGTATGTATAGGTCTCTCCAGCGCAAAGGTGTCGTATAGCGCTTCTGTCAACGAGTTCAGGATCTTCGAGGATGCCGTTAAGTTTTCCTTTCTTCAAATTAACCTTGGCGCATTTCTCTAATCCGAACTCCATTCCAATCTCTTGAGTGTACCCTGTGACAATTTTTAGAGCTAGATGTAGTTTCTCTTGATTTCTAGCATAGAGCTTAAGATCATCCATGTAAAATACATGAGTTACCTTATGCTTTCGATTTCCAGGTTTGCCGCAGAGGTACCCTTCGGAATGGCGAAGTGCGAGAGATAGTGGCAATAATGTGCAATAATGCAATGAATATATATATATATATATATATATATATATATATATATATATGTATATAGTTCAAAGTTTGTCATGAGGACAACCGCAAGATTTCGCCAGGAGCGGGTGCTATTCTAGAAAATTGAACCCAATCTCGGCAAAATCGCGGTAAGGTTTCAACTGTAACCACGTCTCACGACCATGAGGCACGTGGTTACAGTCTGCGACGAATTCAAAACCATGATCTGAAAAAAGTCTCGTGCACCCTGAGGACACGGAACAACCCGAGGACGACCGCCTTCTGCATTTTCCTTGCAAGTGTCGCAGCGTTTTGTTGACACGCAGGGATGCTTTTCAGGCTATTAACTAGTGAAACCTTGGCACCTCCAAAAGCGCCGATGGTCGAGGCGATGAGTTAAACAGAATATTCCGGGTATAACTGTCGCAACTCCTTTGTAAGGACTTTATACCTCTTTTTCTTTTCTTTCTCCTTGGATATGACGTTTTTGTCAGTTGGTGCCGAAAATTCGATAACGAACATGGTTCGATTCTCGAACTCAAGGAGAACAATCTCAGGCCTCGAGTGCGCAACAGAAACAATTGTCGAGAATATAAAGTTCCAGTATATGCGGCACTTCTTATTTTGGATAATTGACTCTATTACCCTTGGAGCGTCTAGCGGAGCGTTATTTGGGCTAATGCCGTAAGAGTGGCAGAGACGGTAATAAAGCACTCTTAGTGCTGCCTTGTGCCTTTGGATGTAGATCGTTCCCACATGAGCTGGAAAACTAGATAGTATGTGTCCTAGATGCTCAGGGTGTGCATGACACGCTCTGCAGCTATCATCGGGAATGTCTTGGCCCAACATGTGGCGACGGTATTCTAGAGTGGAAATGACATCGTCTTGGCATGCCAAAATGAAACCCTCCGTGTCCAACTTCAATCTGGGTGATTTAAGGAAAGAAACCTGTTAGCTCATACAACATAGACTGATTCTCAACATTTATGTGGAAGATGCTGTGCATCCTCTTGTCAAGGAGCTGTTCGCGGAAGTTTTTCTCCCGTACTTTCTTAATCCGGGCCTTCAGGAGTGAGCACTCTAGATGGATAAGATTTGATGCATTTTGCTCACTCCTGATATTGAAGTGAAGGCCGAGTGTTTCAGCAGCCTCCTCCGCTGCTTTGTACAGAAACGCCTCTTTGTCCACTTCTTTATGTTTCCTGACAATTTTAAGAAGAAGGTCTTGTCTATTTGCGATTCTATATGCTGTGCCCAGAATAAGCCTGTTGTGTAGACATTTAAGATTCAGTATTCCCCGCTCACCTTGACGGCGTAAGATGTAAAGTCATGGAATAGGAGACTTAAGGTGCATCCATTTGTTCCTGTGCATAACCTTTTGGGACCTGATATCGACGGATCTGAACTCATCCTTCGTTCGTGGAACCAGTCCAAATGAATAGAGTACTATTGGGACGGCAAGCATGTTCTTCGCAGATACCTTGTTCTCGCCGTCAGTTTGGAAGACCATATCCGTCGGATGAGACGTTTGTATCTGCATCGGAGAGTTTCCTTTATAGATGTCACGTCCTGAGTGCGGCTCTGTGGCACGTCCAGGTATGTATAGGTCTCTCTAGCGCCAATGTGTCGTATAGCGCTTCTGTCGACGAGCTCAGGGTCTTCGGGGATGCCATTAAGTTTTCCTTTCTTCGGAGAAACCTTAGCGCATTCCTCTAACCCGAACTATATTCCAATCTCTTGAGTGAACTCTTTGAAAATGTCTAGAGCTAGATGTAGTTTCTCCTAATTTTTAGCATTGATCTTAAGATCATCCATGTAAAATACACGAGTGAACTTATGCTTTCAATTTTCAGGTTTGTCGCTGAGGTACCCTCCGGAATGGCGAAGTGCGAGAGATAGTGGTAATAATGTGATGCAAAAGAGGATAGGGCTCATGATGACGCCCTGAAACACACCTCTCTGAATGGTGACACTGTTAGTGATCACACGACGTTTTCTAGATGAGATAGTAAATCTGGTTTTTTAAAGCGGAATTAATCTCTCTATGCACCTCACGGTGTATGGATAAACCTTTAAGCTTTTCAGCAGACAGATTATAAGTCCATGGGAGATTGAATCGAAAGCTCTCCGGTAATCAATCCAGGCCATCGATGAGTAACGCTCATAAGATGCTGCGTCTTCACAGACGCATCTATCGCTGAGCAGGTTCTCCCGACATCCTGCTACGCCTCTCTTTGAGCCGCGTTGTTGGTACATATCTCGGCACACAGGTCCAATTGTCTGAACAATCTCATCATTTAGGATAGCCATGAAGATCTTACACAGTGTGTTCAGACAAGTTATTGGTCTGTAATTCTTAGGGTAAGCTAAGTTGCATGTTTTCGGCAGGACCGCTGTGCGCCCTTCCACCAACGATTCCGGAATAGGCTTTTTCGACTTTAGATATGGGGTGAATATGCGGGCCAGATGCTGGTGGATTGAAGGAGACTTCTTCCATAAGAAGGTCTTGATTCGATTTGGTACTGGAGCGGAGTAGCTCTTCATGTCTCTTAATACGTTTGATACGTTCTCGGTAGTGATAGGTGGGCATTCCTCCTCAGATTTTATGAGGGTATTGCACAGCTCCTTAAACCTATTTATGTTCTTTGAGCCTTCTTCAAGTGGATGTTGAATTTCGTAGACATCTCTGCAAAGTGCTTCGACCTCCTCTGGTTTGGGCGGATGGTCGATAGTAACTGGAGGGTCTTGAAGAGTTTCAATGGGTCAGATGAAAACTATTGATTTCCTCTGATTCATCTGTCTCTCCGCTCTATACTTCTCCTGGCGTTAGATAGTACTCGTATTCTGTCAGCAATATGCTGCCTGATGGTCAGTACCTTTGAATTGTTGAGTGTTTGATGACGGATCCGCAGTTCGCGCGTGAACTGTCGAACCTTGGCAGTGAAAGTCCTGCTAGATGTTATGCAGTCAATCACACACTGAATGCGGGACGCGTACTGCCTTGCCCAGCCTATCTTTGTGCTGAGTTGAGGCATTCGTCTTTTGGTCTTATGATCAACCGCTGGTTTTGTTTTACGGTTAGCCAGATCTTTGGGTTTGAGAGAAAGCTGAATGTTGATGTTTCTCTTGGTACTGAAGCATCGCTCTCCCTCTATTAGATGCCTGCTCGTGGTTGGGACACCCTGTCTATATTTTTTTCAAGTTTTCGCGCCCTTCCTTGCTCCTCTCCATGTTTTTAGTTCCTTTCTTCGGTCCATTTTCGATCATTTTTCTAAGAGTTTTCGTACTTCTTAATATTGGTACTATCCTCAGATAGTAAGGGTAATGGCGCGGGTGGGAGAGATCATTCAGAGAAGGCGCTACGTACAGTGATAATAGAACTTCACTTAGGTTATTTCGTTGAATTATTAAATTTTACTTCGCGCCTTCTCCTTCAGATCACTAATAGTAGATTTTGAAAGGAGTACGGGAACTGAATATTGAACTGTGCATATAGTAAGAAACAATTATGAACTTTCAAAAGAATACATTGCAAGAACACTTATAAGTCTGGATAGATAAGAATTTTGTGAAATTGAAAATTTAAGTTCATTTTGAATTTATGAAAGACTAGGCAAAGCTCTCATTTCTTGGTTATATTTTATGATTATAAAACCGGGCAAATGTGTAAGAATTGGCTGTCCGGCCTGCTGTCTTTTTGATAACGTCGATGATGATGCCTCCGTTTCTGGCAGTAGACGTTGACACGTGTCGAGTTGAGTATGCTGAGAATGTTGAAGAATCTAGACCACTCTTATCCGGGATGAAAGATTGGTAATTTTATTGCGAAGGAGACTGGTTCTTTCCAAATATGATTTAAGAGCCTTCGCTACACAAATTTTAAGATCATCTGGGTAAAAAAGCAAGATGAAATTCGGCTGCAATTTTTGGGGTTCAGAAGTAGCGAGTTTTCCAGAGAGTTTTTCCAAAGATATTTCTTCATTTGGAAATCAGTTTGTGATGAAATCCAATACAATTTTTGGATCCCAGGTCGAATTGTATTTAGGAAAAGGTTTTAGTAAATTCCACCACTTCTTCGATCCGCCCTCATACTGACATAAGGAAGATTCCGCTATTTCTGCCATGTTGACTTTTGTCGTTGCAATAGACATGCCCATTAATTTGTTCGCTTGTTGGAGGATATTCCGCACACCAAGGAAAGCTGGAGCCATAGTGGATGCGGTTTTCTATCAAGAGAAGATAAAATATTTAGCTGAGGTCCAACGATTAAGGGTTTTGTTTCAAATAATTCCATACATCGAGGGAACCAAGTTTAGCTTGGCCAGTTTGGAACCATTATAATTCCCCTGGCTTTGTCGTTATAAATCATTTTTTAAACTTTTGGAATGATAGCAAAAGGGGGGAAGGCGTAAAAGAATTGATAATTCCAGTGAATCGTAAATGCGTTAATTGCGACAGAATGTGGGTTTCCAAGACACGTAGTTACGGCATTTTGAGTTTACTCTGCTGGCAGAAAGGTCGATATCAGGATAACCCAAAGTTTTTACAGAAAAACTCAAAGGTTTCTCGTGATGAGCTGTACTCAATCTCATTCTCTACTCGTCGTGACATCTCGTCTGCGACCGTATTTTTCTCGGACCGGATGTAAGACGCGTGAATCCACAGGTTCTTATTCTCGCAACATTTCCAAATAGCTTTAGCTATTTTACTCAAGTTTTTGAATGGTATGCCTCCCATTTGGTTGATATAAGCTATGGCTGTAGTATTATCTACTCGTAGTAATACGTCACGGTTACTTAAATCTGTGACGAAACCTTTTAATGCAAATAAAGCCGCCTTTAGTTCTCAATAATTAATGTTGCATTGTCGTTCGTGAGGCTTCTAGAACCCATGGTTCGATTTTTTACTGCAGGCAGCTCCCCAAACTATTAGGGATACAGCTGAAAAGATTTCTTTTACGAATCGTGAATTAGTTATGGGGTTTTATACGTGAAAAATTTTTGATTTCGACCATGTCAAGTCCTCATGTACTTCTGAGCTCAAGGTCATGAAGGCTTCGAAATTATCTATTTGACTTTTCAGAGCGAGGAATTTTTCTCTTTCTAAGTCTTTCATAAAAGTCCACCCATATTTTACGGTTAAACATCAGAAGCTTAAACTACTTACTGAAGAGGCAAAATTTGAATTTGGCATTGAGTATTTACCACAAATTTTTGTAGTCCTTAGAAATATTTTTCCTTTTTTCCTCTGGCAACACAATTTTCATTTCCATGGGATTCAGTATGAGCCCTAAATATTTACATTTCCGCATTGGTTCTCAAACACTTTCCTTTTGGTTATTATTAAAACTAATTTTTCCAATAATCGAATTGTTATCTGGACACTTTCCTACTTTTCCTACAGCGGGCGCACACCTTCGTAAATACGAAGAGGGCCGTATTTAAGCCAAATTGCAGCAATTATATTCATAGATATGTCCGTTAAATGTGAATCTTAAATATTTTCTTGAATCTTCCGCTATGTAGATGAGATAATATGCATCGTTCAGATATAGAGATGCCATGAAACAGTTTGGCTTCATGAGATCTCTTGCTATACGAACATCTTCAATTTTGAAGTGCTCAGTTGGAATATATCCATTAAGCTTTTTTAAATTTAAGATAAAACAGCTTGAACCATCGAGTTTTGGGGCTAAGAAAATATTAGATATGAATTGACCGTCATAATGGAACGAACAAAGGAACTAAGACCGCGGTGTGGAGCAAGGGAGGGCGCGAAAACTTAAAAAGATATATATATATATATATATATATATACTGTAAACCTTGTGGCATACAGGTCACTGGGCGGGGTACTACTATTAGTAATCTGAAGGAGGAGGCGCGAAGTACAATTAATTTTCGCTCTGTTGCCTGGTAACTTCTTTGCGTTCAGAATTTAAATATGAATTTCTGCTACGTTTTTGTCATTGTGACTTCACCACATGGAAAAATGAACTTTTTGGGGTTTTTCGAATAACTTCTGTGGGGTTGATAACATGTTACCAAAAAGTCACAGGACTTGCAGAGAACGTTCCAACGAAGAATATTATGTATTAATCAACTGGATTTTCTACCCTAAACACACGCTCACGGTGCCCAGAAAAGTACCACTAAATCCAAACATGTCAATTCTCCACAAAACCTACACCCGTGAGCACTTAATTCTCGTTTCTTTTTGCCAAAAAGTATTACTTTGGTCTAATGAAATGATCATCAATATTTTTAAGTAATTTTAAATCATCCAAAAAAATTTCATTTGTTTAAATGATGTGCTTTTCTCAAAAAGTCGATTTTTTCTAACATAATTATAATAAAGATTGCTTTCGATACGCTAGATTTATTATCAAACAAACCCTTATTTGTTTGAATGGCGTAACTTTGTCTAAACAATATTTTTCCAGAAATGTTGTGACTTTTCTCTTTTCATTGTTAAAAACGTAAATCCACACCTTATCTCTAAAACCGCTCGCTCTTGTCGCTTTGCTTTCCTCGCTTCGCCTTGCCTCTCACGCATGTCCTTACTTCCTCGCTTTGAACTCTGCCTCCGCGGCTAATACCTAAAACTTATCTACCATTTACAATATTCACATTTTACTTATATATACTTTCTCACCGATTTACAATCCTTCCTTCTCCATTCCTCCTCCTCCTTTCTTTTATTCTTCTACATCTCACCCAACGCCCCCTTCACCCATACTACTGCCCTTTTGTCTCCCCTTTCATGCATCAATACCTCGATGCTCATCCTACTCTTCTCCACCTCCTCGCACTTCTCCAACCAGTGCTCCATTCTTGTATCACCCTTCCCGCACAATTCACACATCCTCTTCTCTCTAGAAAGGCAAAACCTATTAAAGCCCTCCATGCACCTACATATCATCCTCGCTATAAGGTTTTGACTTCCTTCCTCTTCTTTCTCACACAGATATTGCGCTGTTTCCCTCAGCATTAACCACCCATAGTTGCTGTTGAACCTTGACTCTCTTATTCTCTCCTCCCACGCTGCTTTCTCTCTTTCCGTGCCGTTTATCTCAAACATCTCATATACCTCCCTCTCTTCCACGTGCAATCTTCTCACTTAATCAATCTGCAGTCCACATGTTCTACAATACCCTTCCCTTTCAACCTCCATCTTCTCACCCCCTCTCCTGTTCTTCTTCTCCCACCAACACTCCCCGACCAGCTTACTCCCGCACTCTTCCAAAAATTTCTCCTCAAATTTACACGCCTCACTCCCCGTCATAATCCCTAAACTCGTTCTCTCCGTCTTCCTTCTGACAATATAAAGAGGCGTATACCTTGCCAACTCCAGTTTCCACTTTACATATCTCTCCTGTATCCTATTTACCTCCTCACCTTCCATCCACCCCCACACCTTTACTCCATCAAATAAGACACTCATCACTAACGATTCGAACAAATTCACTCTCCTTTCAAAATGATCTGCTAAAAACTTCTTTGAGAGCCCATACATCTGTCTCATCACCACATTCGCGCTTCTCACTGTCTTTTTTATATGACTATCCACTCCCCTGTTCCTCCGAAACAGGAAACTCAGGTACACGAACTCTTTCACCTCCTGTACCGCCTTCCCCTTCCACTTCCACTCACCTTTCTTATTCCTTCCTCCTCCTTTCCTGAACACCATAACCTAGAATTTTTCCCCATTCAGCTCTAGCCTATCCTTATCCAGGTATCTTTTCAAACTCTTCATCATGTCCTGTAAAGCCTCATCACTCTTTGTTTGCGGCACTAAGTCATCTGCATACGCGAGTGACCATATTCTTACCTCTCTTACCCTAACTCCTCCTACCACTTCAGTCGCTAGCTCACTTTCCATATCCGCAATTTAAATCGCGAAAAGCGTTCAGTTAAGCGGACACTCTTGTCTCAACCCTCTATCCATCCAGAAATCGACCGAAATTTCCTCTCTCCTCTCACCCTATCTTTCGTCTCTTCATATACCTCCTTTACCTTCTCAAGCAGGCCTCTCTCCACTCCCCTCTCCTCCATCACCTCTCACGACCTCCCCCTATCCACCAAAGGGAACGCGCCTTTGAGATCCACAAAAAACGCGTACACTTCCGAACCCTCCTTTCCTGATACTCGATCTACCACGTGGTGCAAGACGTAAATATTGTCGGTAGTGCTCCCGCCCGCTTGCGTCTCCGGCAATATTCCTTTACCGTCGACATTCTTCAGTAGCCTATCCGCCAACACCATCGCGTATACTTTCCACGCCGTATTCATCAGCGTAATTCCTCTATAATTTTCCTGCCTATCTCCATCCTCTTTCTTATACAGTGGCATAATGAACTCCTTCTTCCACCCTCTTGTGAATCCCTTCCTTCTCCATACACCCTTCATCACCACCTTCAGCCTCTCCCTAACCTCTTGTGCGTTAAACAGTCACGCTCCGTCTTCTACCCCGTCCAGCACTGCTGCCTTAGACCTTCTGAATTTCTTCATCTGCTTCTCTATCTCCTCGTCATTCAACTCCTCTCTATCTACCTCCCTCGTTCTTCTGATCTCCCTATCTCTGTATCGTGAATCTGAGCCCTGAAATTATTCTTTAAAAATTTCCTTCACTCCTCACTCCCTATCTTCCATATCTTTCTCCTTTTCCTGCTCTTTCTTGTAACATATCAACCTAAACTCCTTCCTCATTTCTACGTACTCCTTCCTTTTCACAGTTGCCACATCCACATCTTGTACTTCCTTTTCACCTTTCTTTTCAGATTTTTGCATTTCCTTTCCCACCACGACTTCACCATTCCTTTCTTCTTGTTTCTAAATACCTTCTTTTCAACACACCTTTTCACTTTATTCTTCAGATCCTCCCATATCACTTCCGCCGATTTTCCTTCGAAGCGTACCTTACCGTAACTGCTCTGATACTTCTCTATCGCCTCCCTTATCCAGGTCACCCTCTTTCCTATCGAGACTTCTTCTCCACCTCGCCTTCTGCCACTCTTCCCTCTTATCCTCAATCTTAATGGTTGAGTCTGATTATATCCTAACTTCTACTACGAATTTCTTCGTCTCCTCTCAACCTTGCATATTCATGACCACATAGTCTATCACCGATACCTCCACCTTACTCACATACATGTATTCTGCCTCTGCGTCCCCTGTTACGATACCATTTGCCACCGCCCAGTCTCTTTCTTCCATACAGTCCCCTTGAATCTCCCCCTCTTTATTTATTAAATTATCCTTCGATCTTCTTTCAAAACTCTCTTCTTCCATGTAGAGGCCCCCTTCGCACCCCATTTTCGCAATCAAGTACCCTCCCAGTACCACCATACCTTGCTCCCTTTCACCTAGCAAGTCTTACACCCTTTCCTTAATCTGATCCATCTATCTCTATTTTATACGGTCACGAACTGGCACATCATCCCTCCTATCTTCACTGCCATCATTTGCACCCGTCCCCCTCTTGCCCGCCATGAACTTTTTTCCCCAATCCATCCCTAACCCCTGTTAATTCCCCCTCTATCCCTGCCTGTTTTCTTTACTCTGACCGCCTCCTGCAGCCTCCACCTATACCCCCTGGCAACCTTGGCTCTATTCTCTTTCATTCTCTCTATTCACGTCTCTACCAGCCCCATAATATCAAATTCCTGGTCATACCTCCAGAAAGCCTCATCTTTTCTCTTTACCCCTGCTACGTTCCAGTACAGCACCTTCATTACTCCACCACCATGCTTTACACCCACCTCCCTACTTCTTGCGAAACAAGTCCGCCTGCACCACCTTCAACACCTCTTTCTCCTTGTCCCACAACCACATTTTCTCATCTACATTTATTTTCCTATACTCTACCTTTGCTGTTCTCCCTTTACTCCTCTTCCTCCTAGCCCTGTCGTTCAGCATTCTCTGTACATTCCTTCTCTTCCATGTCAAATCGTGGTCGACAAAAACTTTCTTATCCTTCATCCTATTTTCATTTTGCATTACCAGCAACTCTATTTTTTAAATAAAAAAATGTTAGCTCCTTTTTGTGCTCAAAGAGAAAACTTTATCGGTATCCGTTGGGACCTTTCGATTAATTTTTAAATGCAGATTTCAAATCTGACGCTTTTTTAAGTAAATAGAACGGTTCTTTGAATAAAGAAAAATAATAATACCAAACAAATTGATAAATTCACAAAAAATTGAATGTGCCTTCTTTTAGTTAATATTAATTTCTCATCATGAACGAATACCGCATTTGTTCATTTTTTTTATGCCAAAAAATAATCAGAAAATGAATTTGAATTCGAAATATCCTTTCTTGAGATAACATGTAAAATCTGCACCCTGTTTCCGTATGGGCCAAAGTTCAGTGAGCCATCAAGCTGTACGCTTCAAAGCACTCAAAAAATGTCATACTCTGAAGTTCTTTGGGTCACGGATAACAATCCTGAAATTTGATTTAAAAAATGCGAAATTTCTTTGCGAATATGGCAGATCATACGTAAAAAAGTGTTTTCGCAACACCCACCTTGAAAGTGATGACTTCCTTGTCTCTAAATGATATGAAAAGTGGTTCAATTCAACAGACTGTGCAGGAATAATATTAGCGCATGCGCACTTTAGCAATGAGTAACTTTGCACACCGAAAAAATAAAAATATTCCCAAAAATTCGTGTAAAAAAAAAGCGTGTTTCGGGACGCAGGGTAGAAGTTACTTCAAAAGAATGGTTAAGTGAAATGAGTTCATGGAATTCACGGAATCCAAGAAATTCATGGAATTCTAAGAACTCAAGAAATTCACGGAATTCACTGAATTCACGGAATTCACTGAATTCATGGAATTCAAGAAATTCGTGGAATTTACGGAATTCATGTAATTCAAGGAATTTACGGAATTCATGTAATTCAAGGAATTTACGGAATTCATGTGATTCAAGGAATTTATTGAATTGGCAGAATTCAGTCAATCGCGAAATTTACGAAATTCACAGAATTCAAGGAATAGGGTTATCCACGAAAATTTTGTTTGCCTTATAGTTGAGTTTTTTTATAAACTTTGACTCGCGAAAAATGAAAATGTGAAATGAAAACTCAATTTTGTTCATATAACAATTCATAATAATTTATTAAAAAGTGATAAAATATCCACCGTAAATGTCGATTTATAAAAGAAAACACGTGGCGCCCTCAAGGCTCGAAACACGTGGTGTGACGTCACGCGCCGTCAAAACCGAAAAAAATGCATGGTCAGTTTGATAAAAACAATCGGAATGATCAATTATCAACGTTTTTTGGCAAGAAGGGTTTATTTTTATGAAGTATCAATATGCCTGGATACGTTAAAGCCTGTTCGCATAATTTGCCAAAAGTGATTACACTAATGATTAGTGATTTCTTTGCGAATTGCTCCAGTTTTAATGTTGCATATTTTATAGTATTATATTTTAAATAAAAATATTCATTGATTACGTTAAAATAATCTTCGCAACAATACACTGTTGACGTTAAAAATGTGGTAGGGAATATGTCACGCCGAACAATTTTGTACAATTTTTTTCGTTCCACACCTTTGGGTATAGATATAAATAATTTTCCTGAATTTTTGAGAGACGTGTTTTTACACATCAAGATGGCGGAATGGGCGCGACAGAAATAGGAAATTTAAATATGTACCAATTTTTCTTTTTCTAATATAAATTCGGAAAATAGTTTTTCTACACTATGCTGGTATTATTAGTGATTTTAGAGCATAAACTTTATTATGAAAAAATAAAATAAAATTAGTGGATGACCCTATTCATGGAATTCACAGAATTCACGGAAATCATGATATTCAAAGAATTCGTGCGAATCACGGAATTCAAGAAATTCATTGAATTCATGGTATTCACGGAATTCAAGCAATTCATGGAATTCAAGGAATTCACGTAATACATGGAATTAACGGAATTTAAAGTATTCACGGAATTTAAAGCATTCACGGAATTCAAAGAATTCAAGGAATTTAAAGTATTTACTGAATTTAAAATATTCACGGAATTCAAAGAATTCACCGTCGTATCGTGCACTTTGAAAATTGTACAGAAGGGCTGGAACCCACGTTACGATTCCGGGAATAAAATGAAAAGTGTAAAAAAGTGCTAAGTAATTTTCTCGTGTGGCTGTTGCGAAAAATAGCGTGTAATACACGTATGCAAAGGCGATTGCTATTTGTGTGATTGCAGCATTT
This sequence comes from Andricus quercusramuli, assembly GCA_932178445.1. Lineage (NCBI taxonomy): Eukaryota > Metazoa > Arthropoda > Insecta > Hymenoptera > Cynipidae > Andricus > Andricus quercusramuli. The sequence continues at coordinate 160,538 of CAKNXH010000216.1, read as the reverse complement.
ATCTTCAGCTCTTCGCACTCGTCTATGTTTTGGTACACGCTTCGCTCGTGCGCGAACCTCCGACTCGGGCTTCGAGCCTCCGGCTCTCAATGCAAGCTTGGCACTCTTCGGCAATCGCCTATTTTGCGCACGTGTATCACAAATATCTATTTCGTTTTCATGATATTGGCTCAGTAATCTGAGAATTGGAAAATATGACTTTCAATTCGTAGTCAGCGAACCAAAAACCCCAGATTTATTAATTTTAAGTTATGACACCCAGGTGGAAATATTATATATAGTTTATACATAGTGTGAAGTATTATATATAATATTCATTTGTTTTATATGAAAACTGTATAAAACAAACGAATATTATGTATAATACTTCACACTATATATAAACTATATATAATATTTCCGCCTGGGCATTGAGTTTCTTGGTAGCTGCAATTTTTCTGACTTTGGATTCAGTATTAGCGAAATATTTTTAACTTAATTAGCGTAACAAATTGAATTTGTTTCAATGATTAAGAACTATTTTATTATAATCATAATGATTTTACTAAACCAACAATCATAAGTTTTGGAAAAAACAAGAATAAAGGGCTCGAAGGTGTGGATTTCGTGCAGAATTGACATTTTTGGATTCGGTGGAAGTATTCGGTGTATCTTGGGGCTGTGTTAGGGGTGGAAAACTCATATGATGGATACATATAATTCTTTGTTGGAAAGTACTCTACAAGTCCTGTAACTTTCTCGTCCCATTTTTTCAAACCCACAGAAGTTATTCCAAAAACTCCAAAAAGACACAACCGCATAGTAATACGAGCATGTGTTTTTCATAAAGAAATTTATGAACAAATTTATAAAGTGTGGACACGATACGCAACGAGATATTATTATTCTTATAAAAAATATGATGTTTTGATTCTTCGACATTTAATTCATGAGACTGTTATCACCATATTAAGCTTTGGCACAAAAATGTGAGTAAGTGTAACCTCACTGTCGTACAGAAATATATTATAAATTAATTCAAGTTTGTCATTTACTCTAACGTGAAGTTTCTCAAAGTAGTGAGCTAGATGAGTTAGAAATTGGTCTAATTGACAAGTTATGCTATATTTACTGACATATATACTCAAGATGACACTAGGAAGCAGTAGTTGCTATTTAAGTCCCTCGACAGTCTGTAGATTAGCCAGGTAAATTCGTGGAGATCCATCCTCTCTGCGACAAAAAATTTTTTCGCCCGCAATCCACATATATTTCATTATTCTGTCTCTTCTGAGACCCAGGGCAATGGCGTAGATTTTCCGGTTCAAAGGTGACAGAGCCTCACGTAGATAGACAGGATGTTTATCTTAGCTCGACCACCCGAGGATTTCAGTAGAGAAGTCTTTAAAGACCTTACGTCTCTCAACGAATTTATCTCGCAGTTGTTGATTGCCGAGTCTCGCGACAATGATAAGCGGGTTGGAGGATTTCGTGAGCGCAGGTGCCTTTATAATTCGGTATAATTTTACTACATCTTCCCATGTGAAGGGAACGTCAAGAGCCTTAACTATAAAGTCGATGTTAGTAAAAAGGTCTTCATTAGGTTTCATTGGAAAATTATGAATTTTCAAAGTCGTTTGAAGGGCCGCCTGCTCGCTTACGTTGAGCGCATGCTCAAGAGTAGCCACTTTTAATTTTAAATCATTGGCATCCTTTTTGGTTTTGGTGATATCTTCCTTTGCAATGTCTGAGCCAGCTTCGAGCACAGAAATTCGATTCGAGTTATCAGCAATGTCAGCTTTTATAATTTGAATGGAGGTCAGAAGATTATTATTGAACGCTTGTTGCTTATTTTATAATTCAGTGATCCTGGAACGAATCTCCTGGGAGTGCGCAAGAGCATCCTTTTGTCCCTCCAATATAGTATTTCTGATCATAGCAGAAAGATCAGGCTGGTCGGTGGTAGCCGTGGCTGCTGAGGGGGCAAGAGTGTGAGGGGAAGACGTACCACCTGCATTGCGAATATTATTTTCAGGTTTCCCAGACGAGCTACCATCGACTTCCTAAGAGATGTCGCCGATGCCCTGTCCTTTTCATTTGATGCAGAAGAAATCTGCTTGACCCTTTTTGAGTTTATCAAAGTTTTTTTTTTGAAATATTAAAATGAGCACAGCCCAGATGGGTCAAAACACCACACTTTACACAAATAAATACCTCAGGTCCTCCTCTGGAAATCACTTCCTTGCACTCTGGACACGCACCCATTGCTCTAATTGATCAATGACAGTTACTAGTGAATCCCAAAATAACAAGAAACCAGCAGTTTTGAAAAAAACCAACTTGCTCAGACGCACCAGAAACACACAAAGTCACTACTTGCAAGTATTTATTAAAAAAGAGCAAGAAAAACACTCGAAAAAACAATACTCCGGAGAGTAGCAAATCGACACGTCCGCTACGACCACCGTTACCAATGCGTTAATCTAATTCAAATCTTTTGCAAAGAGCTTCAGTTACAGCGGAGACAAATTGTTCAATCCCCTTTCCATCAATTAAAAAAATACTGTTTATTTGGATTACTACTCGCTTCACATTAGAAGTTTCGGCAAATGATTCAGGATTAAAAGTATCAACCATTTTCTCTGTTTTGATAATAAATTGATTTTAATAGAAACTACTTTAAAAAGAGATCTTTCATATTTTGCATACAGACATTCTTAGAAGATGTGAAATAAAATCATTTTTGGTACATATGAATAATCATTTGAATACTTCAGAGCTAAAACTTTATAGAATTTTTTTTCATCAAACTGAATCAATCTGGAGGACGCTGAAAGTTTTTTTCTTTTAATTTTACCCAGAGTAAGTAAGGGCAAAGTATGTAGATGTACTTTTTGGTTAAACAGGATTAGGCAAAATAGATTTTAATCATAATTGAGAGTGAATAACGTTTTTATTCTTAACATCAATTTTATTATTTTTTTACGTTATTACTTTCATGTACATTTATTTTGGACATTTACACAAATAAAATCTATTCTTATTAAGTGTTCCCTCACCGACTGCAACGGAATTTTTGTTAGAAGCGCGCACATGTGCTTGGACTATTATTTTTCTTCCTGAACGCCATAGTCAATGACAGCCAATTTTCAGAATTTTCGCTTGTGAAACAATTGAATTGATGATAACTGATGGCAGTCGTGTTTTATTTGCGTATACAGGAAATCGAACCGATTACCCAGGGTCATTAAAGTAATTAAATGAGTTTCAGTAAAGCTTTTCAATCCAAAAAATTAAGCTCACGTGCGAAAATAGTGAAAATAGATATAATATCATCATCTATATCGGACGGTAGGATTCCTCTCGGTATTTGGTTCCGCTACCCTATCAGGTAGTTGGAAATGTGGATGATTGAATTGAAAAATTGCATTTTGGTTTTCTCGATTGTTCGCTGCTGGTATTCTAAGAGGTGGTAGACCTGGTGGAACCGCAGCTGGTATAGGTGGTGGTCGTGGGCGAATATTTTGGTTTGTAGGCCTTTGAGCATGATCATCTTCAGTTCGCTGTGAACTTAAGTCTGTAAAAAGAATATAGAGATTTATGAATTTCCAGGAGTGAAGAATAATTTTACAAGTGTTTCTATTCTAATTCATTGTGAAACTTCAACGATCATTCAAATTTCATTATTATGAGAAGTTGTAGGCTCCGGAAGCAACGATCATGGTTCCTTAAAGTAACCAATCCCGAAGCAACTGGAACGTGTACGTCATCCGCTTCTGCTCCTTCTGTCTTAGAAGGTAAGCAAGAGCAGGAAATTCACGCGTGATAACATCAGGCAAAACTGTTCCTTGGAGTCAGGTCTTTAGCCGCGGATGACTTTACGCGGCAGACGGGACAGTTGGAGATGTAGATTTCACCTCTGTATACTTTTTTAGAGCTACCAATCTTTGTAGAATGATATCGTAGCACTGATACGTTGAGTCGTGGAGAATGAGAAATTCCAGTAGATCTTACACTGATCATTCTCCACAACGGACTCGAGTTCTCCCTGGGAATATGGCAAGACGGGCACATAGACGGGGACATAGAAGTGCCTAAGATGGTAATATAACACATTCAGAGCTGCACTGTGTCTCTCTATGTACTCGTAGCGTGCATATTTAGAGCATCCACTGAGAAAATGACCGAGTGTTTCTGGCTCTTGCTTGCACGCTCGGTAGTTGGTCTCGCTTACAGATACATTCATTATGCGTTCCCGGTAAAGTAAGGCGTCTATAACGCCGCCTTGACAGGCAAAAAGGAATACCTCAGTCTCTGATCTCAATTCAGCAGACTTGAGAAACATGTTGGACAGACCCATCGAGAGCACTTCTCTACGTATGATGCCGTAGAACTTACCATGAAGGGGTTTGTCAGCATGTTCTCTTTGTAGGAGCGCATGTTCTGCTTCCTTTATACGACTTTTGAGCACCAGAGGTGTTTGTGATGCTAGGCCATGTGTAGTGTCGCTGGAATTAAATGGGAGGTCAAGCTCCTCTGCGGCCCTATCTGCGGCACGGTATAGAAACGCCGCAGCGTTGGCGACTTCATGTTGACGTACGAGTCGCATAAGGGAATCTGTGCTTTTTAGAACTGAGCAGGCTGTAGCCAGAACCGTTCTTCGATGAAGACGCTCTAAGCTTAGCAAGCCTCTACCCCCTTCATCGGGAGGGAGCTATATTCGAGGTACGGAAGATCTAGGATGAAGACTTCGATGTATTGCCATCATCTTCCGTGTGCTTCGGTCAAGTAGCTTCAACTCATCGACGTTCCATTTTGCTGCACCAAACGTGTAGAGCAGTATAGGAACGGCCAGCATATTGGTCGCCTGGATCTCATTCTTTCCAGATAATTCGGAAGCCCAAATTTTTCTGAGAATTTAGCGATACCTTCTTCCAAGGACCGTTTTTAAGTTATGCACATTTTGGGTTTCCGCTTGCGGTATTCCAAGATACGTATATGTTTCTCCAATACTAAGATGTTGAATGGTATTTCCGCCTATGAGTTGAACATCCTGATCGTCACGGGATGATGTACTTTCTAGTCTTCCTTGGTGTAGGTGGACGCAGGTACAACTGTCCGAAGCTCATGCTTCGGACAAGAAGTCCGAAGTTGTCCGCCACAAGAGCATAAGTTCTTTTATGCATCTCACTATTCTTGGATGCACCTCCATGCACTCAAGGAGCTTAATAAGTAGCTCATGGTCCGTATTATCAAATGCTTACGGTAGTCAATCCAAGCCATGGACAGATTGCGTCGATGCCTGATCGAGTTCTGGGTAATACACCTGCCTATTAACAGGTTCTCCCTGCAACCTGTCAGCCCTCTCTTGCATCCACGTTATTCAACTATTACACTCCATACCGGTTCGATAGATGTTAATATCCTCTCTTTGAGGATTCCAGTGAATAGTTTGTAGCTGGTGTTCAAACAAGCTATGGGCCTGTAGTTCTTTGGACTTTTCCGGCCTTAGGGATCAATACCGTGCGTCCTTCCACTAGCCACTGATGGACGATTTTTTCTCCGTTTAAGAAAGTAGTAAATATACGAGCTAGATGTTGGTGCGTAGAAGTGCCACCAAAAGTTGTTGATTTTATCTGGCCCTGGCGCTGAAAAGTTCTCAGTTCTAACGATAACTTTCTTCACTTCTTCAGCAGTAATTAGTGGACACTCTTCCTCTGGACACGGTAACCTTTGCCTTTGAAAAAAGTTACGAAAGAGTGATATATCAGAAGCGTCTTCATTTAGCTGATAAGTATCTCCATATACTTGCTCCCAGAAGACTTGAATCTCTTCTTGACGAGGTGGATTTTCAACGGCACGTGACGCTTTATTGAGCAGACGGGAAGGATGAGTAGAAAAGGTGGAATTTTCCTGAATTTACTTAACTTGCCTGAAAGTTTCGCTGTTGAAAGAGATTTTACTTTTTGCGTCCAGTGCTGCTCGATGGTCGACAGTTTACACTTGTTCACCGTGTGATTTGCTTTCCTTAAGTTTCGAGCAAGTGCCCTTTCTTTTGGAGTAAACTTTTCAGTTAATGTTATGTAGCTAATCACGCACTGAACATTTGATGTATGCCGTCCAGCCGTTTCTATTTTGAACGAAAGCTGTCCAATACGCTCGCGAGTCCTACTCAGACGTACTGAAGTATCGTTACTTCTTTTGTCGCTAATCAAGGAGACCGCCTTCTCGTGAACTACACAGTTCAGACTCCAGAGATTAACATCTTCGGGGAGCAAATCGGGGACAGCAGTATTAGCTTCAGCTAATTTGTCCATCCTGAGGAAGACTTTTTGGTGGATAGATCTCCTACTTCTCATGTTGGCATTATCGGCTATCTGCAAAGGTGGTCTTGCTGGAACGGGTGGAATGTTCGCTGGAGGATGTTGCTCCTCTTCTTGTTGATAAAGAGCTTCATATCCGTTTTTTCGCAAGAAGGATACCTGATCTCTTAAATACTGAGGCGTTTTATGAGCATATTCCGGGTGCATATTGACCCAACGGTCATGTAACCTCTTCATGAATCCTCTCCGCGCCGGTGAGCTTCTTTGCCAATAGGTAAGGAGGTCCCTCCTGAGTTGGTCTGACCATTTAAATCGATGTTCTCACGTTTGTCCGGGGCCATTGCCTGGTCATCGCCTCGGTTCGTTCCTATTACCACTCCCAACTGAACCGTGGCCTCCATCCGAGAGAGGCCTATTGTGGGTGGCACTGCGTGATACTGGTATCGTAACCGCATAATTCGTTGCATTGGGGAGTCAGCCCAAAGCAACGTGGCTGACTGCAAGAGCCGGAGCTCTCGGGCGATGGGATCGCCACATCCCTACTTATTGTTATTATTAATGTCTCGGGCCTAAGATGGTTACAACCCAATATCTCGAAGGCATTTTTGGTTAGAGTTGGATTTTATTGAATAGTATGCACGGGGCTGTCCTGGTATATATTATCAGTCACGGACGCATTATTATAATGCAATCAAGTGATCTGATAAGAGCGTGTGCCTTGACATATTGGGAGAATCCTCATTTTTACCTCATCATTCACGGACTGGGTTGCAGTCAAGTGCATGATGGGGGGACCTACAGCTTAAGGTGGGATCCAAACCACCAGAGCCTCGGTAAAGATGCATGGAAAAATTTCAAGAGGTACCAGCTCAGGGATCGAACAGTTGGATTTTTTTATATTTTCTAAATAGTATGCACGGGGCTGTCCCGGTATATATATTATTATTATTATACCATTAGGCCGAATTTCTTTCGGGGCAAGCGCGGCACACTCAGTTTTGGCCTCATTATACTGTCGGGGATCAAGGAATTCATATGAGAAAAGTCAGGGAGGGAAGTGTACGAGGCGTTATAAAGAGGGGGGGGGGGGGGTAAAAATTTTTATAATAATCTAGAATTCCCATGTGGCTTATTTAAACAACACCTTCGTTCCACAACATTGCTTCGACCCAGGTAGCTGATTAATCTCTCTATAAATCACCCCAGGTGAAGAGCTTCACAAAGTCACCTTGTAAAACTTTCTGTGCGGGTTCATTAGTATCCAAGGTCTTTCTCTTCAGTCGAACCCCCGAAACGTGTTTTCTGTGATCGAATGATTATGGAAAATATGTTTCGGGTGCTCCGACCTAGGTGTTTTTGGGGCTTTTCATATCTTTTCTTTTTAGGGTCCCATTCACACATTTCCAGCATTCTTCACTCGGTCTGTCTCTGTTTACGCAGCTATTTACTTTACCTATATATACTAGCTTCGTCCGTCGTTCCTATTTCATTCTCTCAACATGCCCAAGCCATTTCCACTCATTTCTTTCACACTTGTCAAACAGTGTCTCCTCCATACCACATTCTTTCAGGATTCTTTAATAACTGACAATGTTCATCAACGTTTTGACGTTCACATTGCATAGGTATTACATGCTGACCGAGTTAATTTTACTCTTGTTCTTTTCTTGGTAGGTCCAGATTTTGCTACCGTACATCAATGTGGGTGCAATTATAGAATTATAAATAGCAATTTTATCTTTATTTAATATATTTTCACTTCTGGCAATGGCTCTTACCCTGACGACAACCTTTCTACCCTCGTTTATATGCCAGTTTATGTTTCCATTGATCTGTCTGTCATTAGTTGATAAAATACCAAGATACACCTATCAATGTGTACTGTTTTCTTAATCTTACCTTCAAACACCATAATTTTTATTACATTGACATTATATCACCCATTTACAAAATTCAATAGAATTGTATACACTAACAGTATAGAAATACACGCTAGTAGTTAGTCGCATCACAGCCCAAGTAAACAGGACCAAGACCAAGCTGAAATGGCTGCCGTCTGTCTGCGCCTGGCGTTGATGTTTCTTTTGCGCTACTTTAAATATGTGTGTGAATCTTGAACATTGTGATTTCCGAAAGTTTCTGAACTCAAATAATCGGAAGAACAGTAGATCAGCTCAAATTTTTAGGATTGAATAGATGATCCCATAGAGGTTATATTTTGTACAACGTACAGAAAACTACACCTAAGGTGTCTTCTATTGTGAATGTCTGATTCTCACACATTTTGTAGTTTATGATTTTATGAAAAATTATCTGTATGTGAACAACTTAAAAAATGGACATTTTTTTCTTCAACACTGTAAGACTTTACGATAACGAGAATATTTGGGTGATTTTATAATTTTCCTATCAAAATACATAGAAAAATTCCAATTTTGACAAACAATGAGGAAAAACGGTTTATTTTTTCATTTTTTCAATGGAGATATTTTGTCAGGAAACAGAAAGTCATAAACTCCAAAATATTTGAGAACCTTGAGAAATTTTGCTTTTCAGAAATAAATTGTATCCACCGAATTCCAGCCGATATTTGAGATCAGTTAGGCAGCAATACAGTGCAGCAATAATGCGGGAAATATGTATAAAATCCTTTTGGATCTCATAAATAAATATGTTAACCATTATCTTTCCAGATTTCAAGGAATTTTCCACAGGACGTTGGGACATCCTAAGGATATGCTGTTCGGTATTTAGGAAAATTCTTATTTTGGAGATGAAAGTCTATCTCACAAGGTGGAAATTTGGATATCCCCAACATATCCAGGATACCCTTTGGACAGTTTTAGGATATCCCATCAGCCCGCCGGGATAGCCTGGGTATATTTCAATTCAGTGCAGTGACGCTGTTTCCTCAGCCCCTCGTGCTCAGAGTAATATGAAGTCAAAGTTTTTGTGCATATACAACCTTAGGTTGCGAATAAAGGGCCCCAGTACCAAGGGTTTCCACTGAATATGGTCACAATAGTTAATAAGAAATAAACAGTTTTTTTCTGACCAATCTCTACTCTTCAAAGATCCTACAGTTACTGCCAACCACCCACCCAACCCAGAGGAGGTCGAGGCATTTTGTAGAGAAATCTACGAAGTCCAGCATAACGCCTAAGGAGGAATGCTCACCTATTACTACCGAGTAGGTGAAAAAAGTATTAAAAGACATAAAAAATTATTTCGCTTCCGGACCAGATTGTATACCTCTTGGGGGAATAAGTTTCCTTCAAGCTACCAGCAATTGGCACTGTATAAAATTTTCACAGCTATCCTGAATGATAGGATTATTCGGTCAATTGCACATGTGTAACCAGAGATGTACCAAAGACGCGGTTCAAAGAAAGGTGTATCAGAATGTCGGCAGAACCTGCTCATGAATGGATGTGCCCGCAAAGACCTCACATAGGCTTATGATCTGTCTATTGGAAAACCTAAAGGTTCATTCACACATCGTGAGGAGCCTAGAGAGATAGTTGCCGCTTTGGAAACCTAGATTTACTATACCATCTGGAAAACATCGTATGGCAATAACTACGTCACCTTTCAGAGAGGTGCCTTTCAGGGCGACACCACGAGATCTCTCCTCTTTTGCCTCAGATTATTGCCATTATCTCCTGCACTTCGCTATTCCCAAGGGTTCCTCTGCGGCAAACCCGGATATCGAAAGCATAAGGTCACTTATGTATTTTACGTAGATAATCTCAGGATCTATGCTAGAAATAAAGAGCAACTAGATCTAGCTCTAGGAATTGTCGAGAAATATACTCGGGAGATTGGAATGGAGTTTGGGTTAGAAAAATGCGCTTAGGTTTAGTTGAAGCAAGTTAAACTTAATGGCATCCCCGAAGACCTTGGCGCTGGAAAGACCTATACATACCTGGGCGTGCCATGAAGTCGCATTCAGGACGTAGCATCTAGAAGGTTTGCATCTTCGATGCAAATACGAACGTCTTATCCGACAGATTTGGTCCTTCAAACTTTCGGTGAGAAACAAAGTATCTGCAGCGAACGAAGTATCTGTCCTCGAATGTCCTCACGACAGGATTATTCTGGGTATAGCACATAAAGTCGCAAATGGATAAGACCTCCTTCTTAAAATAGTCAAGAAACATGAAAAAGTGGGCTAAGGAGCATTTATCTACAAATCAGCGGAGGAGGTTGCTGAAATACTTGGCCTTGACTTAAAAATCAGGGGTAAGCAAAATGCATGAAACATTATCCATCTCAAATCCTGATTCCTGAAGGTCTAGATCAAGAAAGGAATAAATATTCAGATAAAGTAATTGTGCTTGTGATCGATGCTCTCGAAGGTGCAAAACTGTCACTTGTTCGTAACCTTAAAGCCATACCCACGTGCCAAAAATATGCCTAGGCGCTTGCGAGATGGATGCAGAAAGCTGTCATCCTTGGGTCGCTCCGCGTTCTCG